>CM076583.1:872813985-872843031 GCA_034641835.2 Pinus albicaulis | reverse complement strand
TCAACTGGGCCCCAGTTTGGATTCGACTCTACTCGTTTCCTCTGGAATATTGGGATGAGGAATCTCTGCAAGCGATTGGATCAGGCTTGGGAGAGTTCATAAAAGTAGCAGAAGAAACGAAGCTTCGAAGATATACCTCCTACACTCGAATCTGTGTGTATATGCAGCTGGACAGGGCTCTACCAGATGCGGTAAGTTTGTTTCATGATGATTACGAATGGGTACAACCGTTGGACTATGAGCATGTGCCTTTTCGTTGCAGAAGATGTCATGCTCATGGGCATCTCTTCAGAGATTGCTCTCTTGTTGCTCAATCTAAAAGTCAAAGCGCTGAAGACAAAGAAGATAAGGATGGATTCACCAAGGTCCCATCCAGGAGAAGGAATAACAAGAAAGTCACCCAATCCGGCCCTAAACCTAGCTCTTCCAATTCGGCTCCCTCCACGAGCAACAGTTTTGCAGCCCTTGCCCAGCCAGATGCTCTGAATGAAGATTCTCCTGTTGTACTCCCTCCCTCGGCTCAGTTTGCCCCCCCTTCTTCTCCTACTATTCCCTCTGTCTCCGATCCCGCCCCAAGCTCCCTGCCTCCTAGCTCTCTTCCCGAAGGTGGCCCATCTCTCAAGCAGAAACAAGTTTCCTGGAACCCTCATACTATGGACCTCGAGGATCCTTCTCCTCACCTCGATCTGCATATTTCAGCTCTACAGGAAAGCTCGCAGACATCTCTTATGGATGAAGATTCGGAAAGCTTCGATGTGGGGAACCTGGATCTATTTGGTCTGGAAGATGCTTGCCGAAAGAAAGAATTCGACAAAATCCAACCCCATCAAATCGAGTCCCTGGAGGTAGTCCTTACTAAAGCTCATCAGCACAAAAAATTGGGAGTACAGCCAGGCAGCCATTGGGACAGCGTGAAGGTGTTGAAGGAAAATAAAAAGCGAGGTAGAAAACCAGAATGGCATCGCACCATCCAGATAGGGGCGATGCTGGTGGAATCAGGGAAATATCCCAAGTTGACATGGTTTTTCCAACCACTTAATACCAGTTCTCCATGAAGTTAGTCTCATGGAATGTAAGAGGGCTCAATGCCCCTGGAAAGGTTCGAATGATAAAATCTATGATTCAGAAGGAGGGACCTCAAATCCTCTTCCTCCAGGAAACTAAATGTAATAGTAATCTGCTAGGTACCATTCTGTCAAAAGCCTGGCCTAGCAGCAGTTCAGTAGCAGTAGATGCCTCTGGATCTTCTGGAGGTCTAGCAATTACCTGGGATACTCGCACCATGCAGCTACATGACTTTCATGCAGGGCACAATCTCATTCAAGCCACTTTTCACCCTATAGGCACTAACATACACGGACATCTGTCCAATGTCTACTTTCCTCAAGAGCATAATAGTAAGACTGCTCTCTTGGACACTATAGCGCACCTCAACGCCAACAGATCCCACCCTCTTTGGATAGTTGGAGGCGATTTCAATATGATCCTCAGATCGGACGAGAAAACTGGAGGACGCCCCAGATCAGACCTGGAAAGCAGTCATTTCAAGAACTTCATTAATAACAACTGGCTTATTGACCTTCCCTTCTCCAACGGCATCTTCACCTGGAGCAACAGACGTGTGGGAGGGCAGCAGATTGCTTCAAAGTTGGACAGATTCCTAATCTCTGATAACGCTATTCACATGGGGGGAGACATCACGAGCTCAATCCTGCCCTTTGCTGGATCGGATCACTGGCCCATTCTTCTACAGTGGCAAAATATAGGGTCCCAGCTAAGGAAACCTTTTAGATTCGAGGCTTTCTGGTTGACTCATCCTTCCTTCAAGGATCTAATACAAACTGCTTGGAGAAACTTTCAACCGCCTAAGGGTTCAAAAATGTACCAGTTCCAGAAAAAGCTAAAATTCCTTAAAGGACAAATCAAGCACTGGAATAGGTCCACCTTTGGCAACATCTTCGAGGAAAAGAAGATTCTTGAGCAACAGATGTATGAGGTGCAGTAGGAAATTATCTCCAAGGGACGATCAGAGGAACTAGCCACCAAGGAGTCTAATCTCCAAAGTCAGCTTGAGGAACGATATAAACAGGAAGAGATCCTTTGGAAGCAGAAGTCCAGAATACGATGGTTAAAGGAGGGCGAAAGGAATACCAAGTTCTTCCACGCCTCCACCATACAGCGCAGGATGCAAAACAGGATTAGCCACATCATCAACCAGCAAGGGGAAAAGACAGAGAAACATGAGGAAATGGAGAAGGAACTGACTGACTATTTCAGGAGCATACAGCAAGAGCCTCAAATAAACAGACAACCTGCTATCAATCAGATCACACAGCTCATACCCAAATTGGTCACAGCTGAGCATAACCAAATGCTTCTTTGTCCAGTCTCCCCCCAAGAAGTGGATGAGGCCATGGCGCAGTTCAAGGATGGTAAAGCTCCGGGGCCTGATGGTTTTACCTCTAATTTCTTCCATCATTTTTGGGATCTCATCAAATCTGAAGTTTGGCAGGTGGTTGAAGAGTCAAGAGCCATGCACTGGATTCTGCCCTCTCTCAACACCACCTTTATTGCGCTTGTTCCCAAGGAGGACCAACCTAGCAAACCGGATAAATTCAGGCCTATTGCTCTTTGCAATGTTATATACAAACTCATCTCTAAAGTCATCGCTAACAGGCTCAAGCCACTCCTTCCGCTTCTCATCTCTCCGGAGCAGACGGGATATGTTGAAGGACGCCAAATTCTGGACGGCATAATTTTAACGCATGAAATTATGCACTCTCTAAAAGTTTGCCGAAAGCCAGGTATGCTTCTCAAGATTGATCTATCCAAAGCATTTGATAAACTAAATTGGAGCTATATACAACAAATCTTAAATGCTTTTGGCTTTGATCCAATGTAGATCAGATGGATTATGAGTCTCATTTCCTCCCCCTCCTTCTCCATTCTGGTCAATGGTGTCCCTTCCCCTCCTTTTCATCCCTCTCGAGGAATTAGGCAAGGGGATCCCCTCTCCCCCTTTCTTTTTGTCCTCATGGTGGAAGGCCTTGGGCGTTTGATTCATAAAGAAGTTCAGGCTCATAAGTCACGAGGCATTTCCCTCCATGGCGCTCCTGTCACCACCCACCAGCAATTTGTGGATGATAACATGCTCTTTGGTCACCCTTATGTTCAGGAAGCTCACTCCTATAATGACATCCTTCACCTGTTCTCTCTTGCCTCTGGTCTCACCATCAATGAATCCAAATCCCAGGTGTTCTTCTTCAATACTCCCCCCCTCACTCAAGCCAACATTGCTCGCATCCTTGGGTTCTCTATTGCTTCTCTTCCCGACAAATATCTGGGTGCCCCCCTCATTGACTCTGCCATCAGGAACTCCTCATGGGTCAAGCTCCTGGACAAATTGGAAGCCAGACTTGCCTCCTGGACTTTCAGAGCTCTAAACCTACCCAGCAGGCTCATTCTTATCAAAGCGGTGCTCCAATCTATCCCCCTTTACCTCTTCTCTGTTCTAGCTGCTCCCAAGTGGGTCCTCAAGCAAATCAGAGCTTTGCAACGAAACTTTCTCTGGGGCTCCTCTGGCCGAAACCGGAAGTGGGCTCTTGTGAACTGGGACACGGTATGCTCCCCCAAGGAATATGGTGGCCTCAATCTCAGAGATCCCAGTCACAGTAATGAGGTTATGGCCGCCCGTATTTGGTGGAATTGGATATCCAAACCTCACACTCCTTGGGCCAAACTTTGGACTGCCAAATATGCTAACAGCAGACCCCCTGCAGATCTGATCAGAATGGTTCCTAGCCAAACTGGCTCCCTTATTTGGAACGCGGCCAAGCAACACCATCAGCTCATTCGGCAAAATTGCTTATGGGAAATTCACAATGGCAGCTATGCGCGCTTCTGGCACGACTCTTGGCAGCAAACTCCGCCTCTCATAGAACTCCTCCCTAGTATCAACATGGAAGGTAATAACATGGATCAGGATGCTAAAGTATGCCAGCATTGGACAGCCAATGACAACAACGACTTCAGACAATGGAAGCCTCCTCAGACTAGAGCTCCTCATGCGCACGATCTTGATCTGGACTCCCTCAGCAACGAGCTTCACAGAAGGCAAATAAGACGATCTGAGGATCACGACATTCTCAGGTGGGGCTACTCCACCAAAGGGATGTACACTACAAAAGAAGCTCACTCTCTTTTGCATCCTATGCCTCTTCCCCGAGATATTCTTTGGGCCTTGATCTGGAACAATCTCACTTGGCCCAAAATCTCCATGTTTCTTTGGCTTCTTAGCCACAAAAGAATCCTCACGTGGAACAATCTAGTCAAACGAGGTTTCACTGGACCGTCCCAATGCCCTAATTGCCTGCAAAATGTGGAAACTATCCAGCATCTCCTCTTGCTCTGCCCTCTGGCTAACTCCTTCTGGGAAAAATGCAGCTTTCACTGCCAGAAGAACAAACCCACTAGGGACATCACCATGATTCTTCGCTTCTGGCCCCGAAGCCCCTACTCTTCTCCCATCTTCAACGCCCTCTGGATTCTTCTTCCTGGTCTTGTTTTTTGGTCTCTGTGGAAAGAACGGAATAAGCGCATCTTTAAAAATCAAATCACCCCCCTCGACCCGCTCTGGATCTCTTTCTGCTCTAACCTTCAGGAATCCTTGGCTCTCCACTCCTGGAATGAAGAAGACTTCCCTAAATCTCCCAAAGAAATCTCCATCTGGCAGAACTGGAACCTTCAAATAGCGTTCCGTCCTTCCCTCAACTTCCGCTCCCCTCTTGATCCTCCCTTGCATTGGTCTCCTCCTCCGGATGGTGTTTACAAACTTAATTTCGATGGCACCTCCAAAGGGAATCCTGGTCCAGCGGGCTTCGGGGGAATAGTCAGAAACTCCAAAGGTGAAACTCAATTCATCTTTTATGGCTCCATTGGATGGGACACCAATAACTCTGTTGAATTGGAAGGATTATGGCAAGGCCTTTGTCTCACTCACCATTATAACCTCTTTCCGATCATTTCTGAGGGGGATTCTCAAGTTCTTATCAATGCTTCCCAGAGGCTTCTTTGGGGCACTAATTCAGAGAAAGTGTCTCACAGTTGGCGTCTTGAAGCCAGAATCAACAGGTTGAGCAGGTGGCTCATGCAACACAGAGCGATTTCATTCAAGCACGTAAAGAGGGAAGGCAATAAAGTCGCAGACCTCTTGGCCAATCTTGGAACTGACAGCACTAGCAATCTCATTCATGGGTCCCTCAACTGTATCCATGATGAAGCACTGCTACAGAACTGCACTATGTTGGTCCAACAAGACCAACCCGCGCCGGATCCGGCTGTTTAATGCTCCGGAGGGGGAGCGTCACTTCGCGCATTCCCCCATGGAAAGGACCTGGGCAGCCCACATGGCTCCCGGTATATGCAATAACTCTGTTATTAAGGCCACCACTCGCGCGATGGATACCAACCTTGGTCGGCTCAACCCGAAGGAGATTATGGCGGTGTTGGAAGATCGGATGGCCCAGTTGCACGATACAGATGAAGCCTCTAGCGCGGTGAGCTCGCCTACCCTGCTGCTCGGAATCTGCAATACTGGCTCGCTCGAGGCCAGCGTGAAAACGTCGACAGGGCGGCGCTGCTCCTTGCAGGCTTGCATCGAGCTGGTCCCAGGTACTCATTTCACACAGAGCGCCCATTGTCTATATAATTCTATGTCCAAAGGTGGCGTGAACCTGAGTGGTGATCCCCTGCATGTTTTCTCCGCCTCTCCTGGTTTCTTCTGTTTCGCTCAGCCCACTGTCAATTCTACTGCTCCCCTGGATCATTCTGTTTCCCCTTTCGTTCCTGCTCGCCCCTGTCATTTATTTTCTGCTATGCCGCGTCTTCGTGAGAGAATGAGGGCCCGCCGTGGCCTCAGTCGGGGTAACAGTCGCCCTCCTCCTTGCACCAACCCCTCTGATGAGACTCCGGACACTTCTCAGAATCTGCAAGGTGGCAGAGGTCGAGGTCGTCGACGTGCTGGTGATTCGGCTTCAGCTCCTGGAGCCGTCGCTTTGCCTCCTCCCTCTCAGGCTCTCGACCATGGCGGAAGCTCCTCCCGGGCTGTCCCTCCTGCCCCTCTTCGGCCTTCCTTCAGACAGACCTCGCAGCATGCGGAGCTTAAATTCTATCCCACCGCTTCCAATTCTGTTCTCACAGCCCTCATTTCTCTCACTCTGCGGGAGGAAATTCCTAACTACCCTGCCCCTAGTCCTGCCTCCGCGCTCTTCTCTCCGGGTTCTAGATCCTTAAACGCTGCTGCACCGGTCACCTCCCCTCTCAATCCACAGGAGCAGCAGAAAAACATGGAAGCACCTTCGGGAGGCATGGACACAAGCGACTCTGGCAAGGAGGACAGTCGAGAGTTTTTTGGTTGCAGAATCATTGAGGAACCACCGTCTCCAACTCATGACTAGCTTCATCACTGCGCTCCAGGTTTTTTGGTTCAGTTTCATAGCTAATGTTAGTTTTTGTCGCTGGGCTGACCAGCTAAAACAGTTTTCTCTGAACTGTTGCTTTTATTTCCATGTTTATTCTGTTTCTAAGCTTTTCAAACCGGTTTCCCTTACGAGGGCGGTTAAGACTCGTTGTTTAATAGGACTGGTTTCCCAATATGGGCAGTCTAAGCACTCTGTGATCAGCTTGACTTTTAAACACAGTGTTCAGGCTTTCATTGCTGACACTGTGTCTGATTTGTACTAGTTATCTTATACATAATAGAATTAGTCACACTTAGAAAAAAATGAAAATAAAAATCCTTCATTCTGAAGGGAAAATATTCCCACTTTGTTTATTTAGATTGTTATATTATGAGTAAAAGTTAAAGTTCCAATGAGATAAGAACTCCAAGGATGATTTTCTCTTTAAAGGAGAGTATGTAATATCCATGACGTAACCTACAATAAAAACTCTTGTAAAATTCATGTATTAAATATTACAAAATATTATTAATTTAATTATATATATATAATTAAATATGTTGATGCAAGTCAACAAATAATTTTTTTAATAATTCATTGTAAAATTGATTTTAATATTCATCAAACCAAAACTACTATGAGAACGGAAGGGTGAAGAGAGGAACTCGATTCTTGAAAAACATTTCACGAAGGACTGTTTTTGTATGAGCATTAGAGCTTCCAATCCATTAAATCTTCATTGAAAAAAAAAACTTTAAAATGGAGTCTTGATTTTTTATAAGAATTTATATTCTTCTATGTCAATAAATTATATTTTACAAGTTTTAGAACTAATGAGTCATAGTTCTAGAAAAGCTATGGATAGGTTATATTTTAACATAAGGAAAAATACAATATACCTTAAAAATCATGAGAGATTCTCAGGATAGATTGAGTCATTTTAGAATTTAGAAAAATATAATTTATGGCATGATATATGGATGACTTATGGAGTAATTTTATGATTTAGGAAAATATGATTTATGGAGTTCTTTTAGGATTTAGAAAATATATTAAATTTTATTAATTCTACTTACTATAAGCCTACAGGCAATGAGAATTAATGTCCATATGCATGTAGAATCATGCCAAGAGACAGGAATGAGTGTTTTTGAATAATTATATCTACAAAATTTGTTGAAAAAAAGTTAGTCTTGTGGAGAACTCAGTGAAGAATTGCTTAATCTCTTACCTAGACACTGTTAGCTATAGTATCATGGGAAAAATTATCAATTCGACATAGAATACCATGTCAAGAGTCTCGTTGGGTTGAGGTATTCCAAACGTTAATATATTAGTTATATGTGCATCAATTTCATAAAACAATTTGCATATGTGTGAGATAAATCTTGATTATATTAGATTTATCTTAGAAAATAAATTACATATGCATGAGATTAGTATATATTATGATATATTTCTTTTAGAAAATAAGTAAATGTTTGTATGCAAGAAAATAGCTACGGTGCAAACAATTATATGTTTGCATGTAATAAAAATACCTACCATGTAAGGAAGTATATGTTTGCATGTAAAAATATAAACCACACATCTAGAAGTTTGATTTCTTCAAAAAATTACTCAAATTATTGAAAAAAAAAGATATTTTAATTAGAATAATCTTGGAAAATATTTGCATGAGTTATTGAAAAATGAAGACAACTTAATGAGAATAATACTGAAAAGAATCGCATGAGCTCTTGAAAAAAGAAGATAAGTTAACGAGGGTAATTCTTAAGTGGATTGAATAGGTTCTTGAAGGGATTTTCATGCGATATGAAGAAATAAAATTTAACTAGAGTGATTTATTGAAAATAAGCCATGAATTCATGTGACCATGGTGTTGTTCTAAAAAGACTATAGGAAATTTGTATTTTTTTTAATGCATGGATAGAACAACTATATGGGGTAGATTTCATGAGAAAGAAATATGTATCCTTGCATGCATGGAAAGAACAACTATTACCTTTTATTTTGAAAAATAATAAATTTAGATGTGCACAAAAGAATAGTCACAATGTTATTTCTCTTGAAAAGAGTAGTTTTGTATTTACATATAGAGATAGTTAATGTGTTAGTGTTATTGGAAAGGAATGTATTATTTTGTGATTAGTTATTTATATTGGTATTCCATGAAAAGAATAATCATATATATATATATATATCCCTGTGTGTGTGTGTGCAGAAGAGAGTATAATTATTTTGTTAGAATTTTTGAAGACAAATGTGTAATTACATGCAATAAACATGTTATATTTCCTTTAGATAAATACATGTATATGTATGCAAGAAATAATAATTATCATGCTATATTTACTTGGAATATAGAATGTATTTTCATGTACAATTGGTATTACAAATATCTCTCTTTGGAAAATATGCTCTTTGAAAGAACAAGTAGTTGTATTCATAAAAATAGTATATCTTTTGCTAGCTTTCCCTTGGAAGGGTTATGCAGTTGCATGCAAGAGCATGTTAGTTTTTTTTGGGAAATATTATGCATTTGCATGCAGGATTATGTTAGCTTTCTTTTGGGAAAGGAATATGTATCTATATGCAATTGTGAAAAGTTTATGTAGTCACATAAAAAATTATGGCTAGTGTGCTATATTCCTTTAAAACGATAAGGATAGTTGTACTGTTTTTCCTCTTGGAAAGTAAGGCGTGCTTATGTGAGAGAAATATTAGTTAATGAGATATTTATTTATAGACATAATATAATAGTTATAATATTATGATTAACGAATGTGTAGTGATTATTAAAATAAACATTTCACAATTTTTTTCTTACATTTCATGAATTCCCATGAATAGATCATGTTGAAACCCCACTAGTATAGAATTATTATTGGTTTGATTAATACTTTAGTGATATCAAAGGTTGTTGACGGTGGTATTTGTAGTAAAAGATTGTTACATATGAAAATATGGATTATGTGTATTATTATGGTAGTAAATAAATTAGTGGCCTATGCAGATTGAAGGAATATCGGTTGTAGGATAATCCACTAATGGGAAGAACCAGGCCCGAAAAAGACAATGGTCAAGTGTCTATGGGCAAATGATATCATGGTGATTGTAATAACTTATAACTAGTTGTGTTGTTTTTTAGATAATATTATTTGTTATATTTTATGACAATGGTAAAGGGATGGAATCCATTACAACCACTAAGTGGGCGGTGAAAACTTTCACAAGAATGTAATAATAACATTAAACTTTTTTTATTTTTCTCCCTGGAAGTTTTCTAGAGTATATATGTGTCTAATGATGTGATTTCTTATTATGTATTTTTTATGATGTTGATTCATTGCATGATATGGTTTTTATATTATCAATAATGTGATTAAATAACCAAGTAAAAATAATCATGGAATTGATGCAAGGTTACATCATGAAGTTTAAGTTAATATGCTATAACAGTAACAATTAATGGTTGTGTAACTTACAATTAATTTATGAAGAAATTACTCTATGTAATGATGATGGTTTATCTAATGATTATTTAAGGAATATGGAAATTAATTCAGGAAGTTACACATTGGAAAATCGTGTAAAATTTTTCTAACTCCAAGCATTTTCATGTGAAGTTACTGATAATGTTACATAGAATGTGTACATACCTTAAAATTTGAAGCATCTGAATTAGTGATACCTCTTATAATTACAAGAAATGAAAAAGAGTAGTATGGATACAATAGTTGTAACCATATTAGAGTTGGTGGGGACATCTATTATGATTTAAGTAGGTTTTCAAAATATTAAATATAAGTTACTTGTTTATTACTTTTTCATTTTGTTTATTTTTTCAATAAATAAATATTATGTTATAGGACAATATAGAAAATAATGAATTAACTTTATAGAATTTAATATTTATATTTAATTAGTATTGTACTACTCTAATAATTGTAAAATATACCATTAACAAAAAAATTATACTTTAAAGATGGACCATGTTTAGTTATTTAATTAATTAGTGGCATGTATATATACCCTCAGATTTGATGCATCTCCAATGAAAGCTATATATATATATATATATATCATGATTTTCATGTTGATTTTGAAAAGTGGTGATGCAGAATCACCCCCTTTTTTTAGATGGCTGGTTTTGACACTTTGCATTTTCCAATGTCTTCTTCTTCCCTAGAATGTTTATTTTTAAGTGTATTTATGTACTCTCTTTTTTTCTGTAATGAAATCTTCATTTTTTCGCATAGTTTAAAAAATAAAAAATGGTTAGTATTTTAAAGTTAGGATTTTCTATATGTTTATGTATTGTTAATTAATATTTCAATGCACATCAAATAATTGTCACTAAAACACCAATATTTCTAACCATATGACCAAAAAATACACATTTCAAATATAAATATAACGAAAAAAAACACATTTTGAGACTTTTTGTTAAAAATAAGATGTTACACAAACCATTTTTTGGGGAAAATCTTAACAATTTTTTTTTTTTTAATAGAATTTTTTTATGAATTTTATGTAAAAAATCAATAGTAATCACAATTTTTTTGCAAAAAAATAATGCTTCTCATGACATTTCATATTCTTAACATTACAAGCAAAAATTTTGAATAGCTCTCAAAATTGAGCTTTATTTGCAAACATAACTTAAAGCTAATCAATAATACCAACAAATCCATGTTCAACATCTTCTAGACCATCATTAATGTCTTATTCCACAACATTTTATGCTTCATTTTGGTCATTTCCCTCTTTAAATGGAACTTTGACGTATGAAAATCTTCCAAAGTGTCATTTTCCAACCATTCCATATAACAGTGGTTGATGGCCCTTTCCCCTTTTTTCCACACGTGTGTAACACCGCAGATTTACAGTTATTATGTTTTTATGTTAGATAGGAAAAGTACCATGTGAACCTATGAAACAATTATGTTGTTGGAGGAATTATAATTTTTATATATTAATAGTTATTGAACAAAATTCATAAAAATATTGAAAAGATAGAGTATAGAGAGATCTGAAATTCTTATCCATGAGGATAGGATAGAATTTCATACTTTCCCAAATTCGTCAAAAAAATTCCTTTGGAGAGAAATAAAATTGAAAAAAGAAACATAGAAGAAAGTATCTAGGGATTCCTCAGTAAAGAGGAAAGTTACTAGGAAGAGTTAATAAAAAAAAGTTGAGGAAAAGCAAGTTTTTAAAATAAAACTTTTGTGGGAAAAAAAGTAAAATCCTAGGCTATGGGAAATAGTAGCCGAGAATAACGGGACACCCTTATGGAAACTTTCTAGGGAAAGACGGCTTAAAATTTCCTTCACTAGTTTGACAAGAGGTTTTTAGTATTGGGGAAAACAGATCTTTGCTCGGAGAAGAGCTCTGAGGAGAAGCTCATGGATGGGAGGAAAAGAGTCTTTACAGTTGTTATGCAATATTTAGAAATATCAGTATTCAATTTCTTATGTTATAATGATGAGGCATGCCTAATTTTTAATAGACAAACTCTGTTTTGGAATAAGGGATTATTGTTGTACTATATAAAATTGATTTAGTATTGAAAAATGGTCATAGGCAATATTAATTATGTATCATTGAACTAAGAACTTAGTCTTTTCCAAGGTTTTGAAGTAGTTACAGGGTAGTGGTAGTATTACTATAGTATAGTTTGTATACTATGAGATGTTGAAGGGATAGGTCGACTCATTCCCTTAATTCCTTCAACACAATCGATTTAAATATAAGAGAAGGTAAGTTTATGAATAGGTTATCAACCCAGCGTGTTCTTATATATGTAAAAATAAGATTTAAATTAGTAATAATAAGACATATTTCAAATTAGATGATAGGTATAATTTGGTTTAATTATTAGACATTGCCAACAGAATGATTGGGGCCACTATTTCATTATTTAGAAAGTAACTAGAGTCCCTAGATTGAGTCTTATGGTAGCTAGTAGTGATTGGGGTTTGAGAAACTATATTATTTCTAGCTATACTCAAATATAAAGTGTGAGTTGAGTACACCGAACCATGTTGGAGTTAGAAACTGCTATTTCTGATCTACTAATGGAACTAAAAGTTGAATTTAGAATTTAGAGAATAAGCTAAAAACATATATATTAATTCAAGATTTGTACTATTAAGATTTTTCTCGAAGGAGTAAGTCGACTTGGTAATTCAATATATAAGCTATCATATAAATCGCAAGGGGAAATTGAAGATTTTAGTTTATTAGTAAACATCACATATACTCATAAGAAAAAAAATATTATCCTATTATAGTAACAGGAGGAAGAAGAAATATAGTAAACAATGGAGAATGAATCTGCACTTTGCATTCAATAGTAAACTCAAACCAAGAGATTTCTATCATCAAATCAATAGCAAGAATTATTCGAATTAAATAATCACAAAAATCTATATCAAAAAGGGTCCTTTACAGGAAAATCACATTAAAGAATCTGAGGAGTAAATCATATAAAATTCAGAGGTATAAAAACTATACAAATTTGATACTTCATTTGATACAATGGAGAAGAGAATGAAATGCATAATGCATCCAGCAAAGTAGACGATTAGGAAATATAATTTTTTACCAAGAGATAAATAATAATAAGATCGATCTGTCCATATAAAAAAACCCTTAAAATCCTTTGAATTTACACAGTCATCAGTGTTATAAAGAAGAAATATTAATTACAAGATAATTAGGCTTAGAGGCCATTTAAGGAATTAACATTTAAATTTAAAACCATCATCCCACAATAGAACCGTTGAATTATAAACTCTAATTCTTCCCTGATGAACAACCCTGGAGGAATAAGTGGGTTACCAACCTGGGAAAGAACGCAACCTATAAGTATGGACAAACTGTGGAAATGAACGAAACTCACACAGGCCCTGAAAAACAGAGGCATACCTGCAGAAAAGGAACAAGAGAATTCAGAATTCCCCAAAGATAGAAATGTTATTACACAAAAAAAATCACTACATGAGGACAAGGGGATGAATTACCTGAATACTCTATCACAATACTGAATTGTTCCACCTGTGCATGAAAAGAACTACGGTGGTGATAAAGGGAATACACACGCACATATACTATGTAAAGTAAAAACTTAAAAACCCAAAATTTTTCAAAAAGTATGTAAATTACCTATGAGAAGGGGAACGCTAGGATAGCAGTTGTTTCTCCTCACCCTCAATCCCTTATTCATCATAGAAGGTTCAAGTTGGGCAGAAAAAAACACAAAAAATAAAATGAGAAACCTAACTCAAAATAACCCATAGAATCCTAGGAAATACCTTCTATTCCTAAAGGAATGCACAATAAGAAAAAACGAGGAAACAAGGGTTTTATAGCACCTCAAACAAGGAACCCAAAAACCAGAGATATGCACATTACCATGAAAATTTGGGAATAGTAAGAGGATAAAACCCAATAGAACATATATTTTAACATGTCGAATTCTAAATAACCAAACCTAGAAACGATCGGGTAGGAACAGAAATTACCCACATACTGAGGGTAAGAGCAACAAGATTTAATAGATCGAACCCAACAAAATCAACCCTAAATTAACGTTATAAGAAATGGTGAAGGTCTTACCCATTTTCCAACACAATGAAACTAGTTTTCCCTCTCCTGTGATGAAACAAACATCAATGTTAGATGAGGTTAAGAGATTACCCAACTAAATATGAAATCAAAAAAGAAAAAAAAAAATAAACCACGCGATAAATAAAGAAGTTACCTAAGATGACGAGTGACACAGGACATATTTGCCTAAGATTTCTGTTTCTAGGGTTGACCCCTGTCTTGGGGGTTTATCTGTCAGCTCTGTAAAGAAAACTACTAATGACTCAGGAAATGTAAGAAGCCAAAGCGCCAGAGACACTTATTCAAAACCAAAGAACTAAGAAAATGTCAAAAAAAAAATTACCTAAGAACGAAATGGGGAATTAACCCACTTTGTGGCATCATACTCCATCATTCGACTCTGTTATTGCACAGAATCAATGCAGAGGGGTCGCACAATGAAAAAAGGGAGCTTACCATTTGCATCCTATAAATGACATTCAACCCTGGTCAAGTGGTAGAACAACCTCCTCAAACATGGTGGCCATAGCCTATGACGAAAGTTCAAAAATGATGGAGGGCAAGGCAAGTATAGTATTAGGGTTTGTGTCCTCCATTGTGGACCATATACCTGCATTGAACAATCTTCGTCATCCCTCCTAAGACTCAAAGTTCATGTAGACCATTTAAAGAGAGGAGGGTGTCACATGACCTACGACAGATGGCAACCATAGAGTAAAACACGTCATCAAGGAATGATGTTTTCATCAATGCTTGTTGAGCTTTGGAACTAATTTAATGCATGGGAAGACCATACGAAAATAGGTTGGTGCATCAATACATTTAACACCATACATTTCATATGAAATTCAAGGGTTAGGCCTAATGTATCTAAAGGTATATGTAAATGCATCAAAAATATTAAATGTTAGAGAACCATAGAGCCAAACATATTTATACATAAAAGTGACTAAGGGGCTAAGATTACTCAAACATATTTATGCATAGATATAACTTAAGGGGCTAGGATTATTTTAGTTATCTTAATATGAAATAAGCTGTGATGATGATTAGTGAATATCAAACAAAGTTCCTAGTTCTTGGAGTGAAGGTTTAGCTCAGACCTCAGTGCAACCTTCTCCGAAAGTCATTTCAAAAGGCATACAATGGTACCATAGGAAAATCATAAGAAGCATAGAGTTAAGTGGATAATCAAATTAATGAACAAAATGAGTGATAAGAAAAAAAAAATTGGGGACATGACAAGTGGTATCAGCTCCCATGTTAAAACACTAGACTTATGGACCTCAGCGCTTAAAGATTCTACTATCTAAACTTGTAATTATAGATTTAAATATTTTTGTTTTACAAATATATGATCAATAGAATGGTTATGTTAATTATCGACTAATGTTAATGATTGATTTTGCATTAGGTATAAAGTACAAACAATTTTACAGCCATTGTGATGATCAAAAAAGAAGAGTCGTATGTGGAGTTGGGGGAGGACGATACTCCTCTATATTCCAACACTCAAATACTAGAAATTATTAAGAATTTTCAGCAGGAATTGGTTCGACTGAGGACTAGCAAAGAATGTCTATTGCAAGCTAGAAATTCCCAAGAGATAAGAGATTTAACCTCTAAATCTAGTCATTAGGAGGGGGAACAGGAAAAACTAAAAAGAAAAGAGAGACAAACAAACTCAGAAAATTTTGAGAGTGGGAAAGAGTTTGGGAAAGAAGACTCTACATCCAAGAAGAGGAAGGAGTTGCAGGGATAATTTCACAAGATAAAACCTTCGACCTTGGACGAAGAAATGGAAGAGGATGTAGAAGCCTCGCTCCTGAATATGGTTAAATATTTTCAAGTATATGAGTATGGAACCAATCTGAAGGAAAGGTTGGCATTCTACCAATTACAAGGTAAAACCACACTCTGGTGGGAGGAGACCAAAATTATACACTTTCTAGATGAGAAGATAGTCTCATGGCAATAATTCTAGCAAAAGTTTAAATATTGATACCTTAGTGAAATATATTATTATGACAGGGCTAAAGAATTTCATGACCTAAGGTTGGGGAAACTCACCATAGATGAATTTGTGATGAAATTCACAAACTTACTTCGCTATGTATCATATATAAGAGAGTAAAAAGAAAATGTAGAAAGGTTCCTAAATTTACTACCCACAATATATAAAGAAAGAATTGAGTTTGATAACCCGAAGACTATGGATGAAGCTGCTACAAAAGCCTGGATGTGTTACCAGCAATTTAAGGGTTGGAATGATAAATTTTAAAAACCGGTAGAATAAACAAAATTGGAAGTTAGAAACAAGCTCAAAAAGAACCAAAGTATCCTATATGAATAATTTTTGCAGAAACCATTAGAGGAAATTTTTTTGGCAAAGGTGGGGAAAATCAACCAACCCATTCCCATACAGGATCGAAGCCCATAGAAGGGAACAAAAAATGGGATGCAATAGTAAAATAAAAGGAAGCACTGAAGTGTTGGGGGTGTGGAGAACCTCACTTGTTGTGGGATTTTCCACACAACCCTTGTGCTATTCAAAACATTCAAGAAATGCATGAGGCAACCAAGATGAACGATGTTTCCAGAAGCATTCCGTGAATCGGCACTGCATTAGAAGATCGACTTGTTGAACATAAATCAACCATGATTGAAATCGAAGGTATAATTTTCAACAAACCTATAGCTATTTTAATTTATCCTGGAGCTATTCTAAGCTATTTTAGTACACAAATAGTGGAAAAGTGTAAACTGCAGACAAAAAAAATTTAGCACTCTTGGCTAGTGCATTTGGATACACGCACCAAACAGAAGGTAACCCTTAAATTGCATAAATACCCTATAAATATAAATGGGTATATCATAGATCTGAATTTGAATATCCTTCCTTTACGATCTTATGACCTACCAGTCAGTATGGACTGGTTGGAACAATAGAAAGAAGTAGTAAACTGCACTAATGAACTAGGACAATCAGTTGTGATAAGAGGGAAACACAAACCTGTGTTCATTAGAAAAGAATATTCGTTACAATTAAAGAGAACAATGAGAAAGGGTTATCCCTTTTACATGGTATAAGTTGAAGACTTGGGACAACAAACAAAAATATGATTCTAAGGAAAACTTGTAAGTAATTAGAGACTTTCAAAATCTATTTCCTGAACAAACCCCTCAGCTTCCCCCTTGTAGAGATATAGATTTATCTATCGAACTGATATCAGGATCCACCCCAGTTTCCCAAGCCCCATATAGAATGAGCACACCTAAACTCTTAGAATTAAAATTGCAATTACAAGAACTGATAAACAAAGGATATATCAGATCAAGTGTGTCTCCATGGGGAGCTCTCATTTTATTCAATGTGAAGAAAAAGGATCATACCCTCAGAATGTGTATATACTACAGACAGTTAAATAATTTGACCATCAAAAACCGATACCCCCTACTGTAAATATATGCCTTATTTGATCAAGTATGGGGAGAAACAATATTTTCAAAAATTCATTTGCAAACTGGATATCACCAGCTTTGCATAAAATATGAAGACATCCACAAGAAAACTTTCAGAACTTGGTATGGAAATTATGAGCTCGTATTCCTACCATTTGGACACACTAATGCCCCTGCTACCTTCATGTGTCTCATGCATAGTGTCCTACATAAATATTTGGATAAATTTGTGCTATTTTTCATAGATGACATTTTGGTGTACTCTAAGAACAAAGAGGAACACCAAGAGAACCCACGAATAGTGTTGCAAACACTAAGAAAAAAAAATTTCTCTAAAACTCAGAAAGTGTGAGTTTTATAAAATAGAGATTCAGTATTTAGGACATGTTATTTCAAAGGAGGGGTTGGTGGTAGACCTGGAAAAAGTACAAGAAATTTTAAATTAGCCAGTACCCACGGGTGTATCAGCAATCCATTCATTCATGGATATTGTAGTGTATTATCATAGATTTGTGGAGGGATTTTCTACATTAGCTTATACCATTACCTCCTTACAGAAAAAAGGTGAATTTTGAGTGGACAACCAAATGTCAAGAAATCTTTGAGAGGCTGAAACAAAATTTGACTACTGCCCCGATCCTAAAAATTGTAGATCCAAAAAAATACTTTACTGTATGTACTAATGCTTGTATAGAAGGACTGAGAGGCATGTTACTACAAGAAAATGTTGTGATAACCTATGAATCTAGGAATATGAAAAAACAAGAGTAAAATTATGTAGTTTATGACTTAGACTTATATTTTTTCATACATGCATTAAAAATGTGGTGACACTATCTTTTGGGTAAGAAGCTTGTGTCAATGACTGGCCATATTAGCTTGAAATATTTATTTATCCAACCAGATTTGAATGCAAGAAAAGGTAGATGGTTAGCATTCCTTAGTGATTTTGACATGGAAATAAAACATATCAATGGAAAATAAAACAGAATTGCACATGCCTTAAGTAAACGCTCTCTTCAAATTGTGCCTTACACAGGTAGCAATATTAAAACAAATTTTGAACAATAAGTTCAAGAGGTTCTATCACAAGAACCCTGGTACTTGGAATTACAGCAACCCAGAATTCTAGGGTGTACCATAAATCTGAAAGGATTAATCATTTATAAACAAAGACTGTACATTCCTAATAGGCCTGCTTTGAAATAGAGGATAATGGATGAATACAAAAAGCTACCTTATTCAGGTCATCTTGGTTACCGAAAGTTGGTGACAACATTGCGATTTTTGTTTTTTGGCCTCGAATGAAGAAGGAAACAACTGATTATATATCAATATGTTTAGAGTGCCAACAATTCAAGGTGGAGCATCAACACCCCATAGGGTTTCTAAAACCCCTTCTGATTCCAGAATGGAAGTGTGAAGTAATATCCATGGATTTCATAGTGGGACTACCTCGGACTAAGTATCAACATGACTCCATTATGGTAGTAGTTGACACACTGACCAAGGCTGCAGATTTTATTCAGGTACAATCTACCATTGGGATAGCCCAAGTGGCCACTGTTTTTATGAAGTAAGTGTTTAGGCTTCATGGGATACGAAAGAGGATCATCTCTGATAGGGATGCAAAGCTCACATCAACCTTCTGGAAAACATTTTTTGGAGGGACGAGAACAAAAATGAATTTTAGCACAGCCTATCATCCCTAGACCAAGAGGAAAACTGAAAGAAAAAATCAAATATTAGAGGACATGCTTCAAATGTATGTAATGGATAGACCCACAAGGTGAAAGGATTTTCTGAATTTAGCAGAATTTTCATATAACAACAGTTATCAAACCTCTATTAGGGTGTGTCTATTTGAGGCTTTATATGGAAGAAAATGCAATACTCCACTTAGTTGGAGCCAAACAGAGGAAAAATTTTTACTTGAACCCAATGCATTACATGAAATGGAATAAATAGTATGGCAAATTCAATAGAACATCAAGGCATCCCAAGACCAACAGAAGACTTATGCAGATAAAAAAAGAACACACAAATAATTTCAGATTGGGGATCATGTGTACTTGAGGATAAAACCTCAGAAGAGTGCCCTTAACACAAGCAGTTGTGCTAAGTTAGCACCTCGGTATTGTGGGCCCTTTGAGGTTTTGGAACGAGTGGGTCCAGTAGAATATCAATTGGCTCTCCCTAGTCATGTTAAACTACATAATTTTTTCATGTTTCGTTATTTAAAAAATATGTTCATGACCCTTCTCACGTGGTTGACAGGAATTTGATACAGATGGAAACTGAATGGGACTTTCTTTAAGAACAATTTTTTGTATTGGGGAGGGAAGAAGACCTGCTCCGGAATAGAACAGTTGCTCAGGTGAAAGTGCAGTGGAATCACTTTACACCTAAGGAGGCTACATGCGAGTGAGAAGAAAGCATGAAATAAGCTTACCCAACGTTTTTCAAAGAATGAATAGTTATGGGCTAATACCAAGGAAGGTGTTTTTGTTTTGGGGGGGACTATGTAATACCCCAGCTTTACAGTTATTATGTTTTTATGATAGATAGGAAAAGTACTATGTGGACCTATGAAACAATTATGTTGTTTAACGAATTATAATTTTTATATATAAATATTTATTAAGGAAAATTCATACAAATATTGAAAAGACAAAGTATAGATAGATCTAAAATTCTTATCCATGAGGATAGAATAGAATTTCATACTTTCCCAAATTCTTCAAAAGAATTCCTTTGGAGAGAAATAAATCGAAAAAAAAATTAGGTAGAAGAAAATACCTATGGATTCCTCAGTAAAGAGGAAAGTTTCTAGGAAGAGGTAAGAAAAACAACATCGAGGAAAAGCAAGTTTTTAAAACAAAAATTTTGTGGAAAAAACAAAATTAAAAGCCTAGGCTATGGGAAACAACAGCCTAGATTAACGTGACGCTGTTATGGAAACTTGCTGGGGAAAGGTGGATTAAAAGTGCCTCCACTAGTTAGAGAAGAGGTTGTCAGTACTGGGGAAAACAGATCTTTGCTTAGGGGAGAGTTATGAGGACAAGCTCATGGATGGGAGGAAAAGCATATTTACAGTTAGTATGCAGCATTTAGAAAGATCCTTATTCAATTTATTATGTTATAATGATGAGGCATGCCTAAGTTTTAATAGACAAACTCTGTTTTGGAATAAGGACTTATTGTTGTACTATATAAGTGTGATTTAGTATTAAAAAATTTCCATAGGGAATACTAACTTTGTATCATTGAACTAAGAACTTAGTCTTTTCCAAGGTTATTAAGTAGTTGCAGGGTAGTGGTAGTATTACTATAGTATAATATGTATACTATGAGATGTTGAAGGGATAGGTCAACTCGTTACCTTAATTACTTCAATACAATAGATTTAAATATAAGGGAAGGCAAGTTTATGAACATGTTATCAACCCAACATGTGCGTATATGTGTACAAATAAGCTTTAAATTAGTAAGAATAAGACATCTTTAAAATTAGATGAGAAGTATAATTTGGATTAATTATTAGATGTTGCCAAGAGAATTATTGGGGCCACTAGTTCATTATTTAGAATATAATTATTGTCGCTGGATTGAGTATTATGGTAGCTGGTAATGATTGGGGTTAGAAAAATGATATTATTTCCAGCTATACTCCCTTAAGGATAAAATGTCAGTTGAGCATACTGAACCATGCTGGGGTTAGAAACCACTATTTCTAATCTATTAATGGTACTAAAAGCATAATTTAGAATTTAGAGAATAAGATAAAAACAAATCTAGTACTTCAAGATTTGTACTACTAATATTTTTCCCAAAGGAGTAACTCAAGCTAGTAATTTGATATATAAGCTCTCGTATAAATCACAAGGGGAAAGTGAAGATTGTATTTTATTATTTAACCCTCTGTATACTCATAAGAAAAACATGTCTGTCATATTCTAGTAACAGGAAATAGAAGCAATATAGTAAACAATGGAGAATGAATCTACACTTTGCATTCAATAGTAAACTCAAACCAATATATTTGTATCATCAACTCAATAGCAAGAATTATTTGAATTAAATAAACACAGAAATCGAAATCAAAAAAGGTCTTATACAGGAAAATCACATTTAATCATCTGAGGATTAGATCATATAAAATTCAGAGGTATTAAAAATAGACAAATTTGACAGTTCATTTGATATAGTAGAGAAGAGAAGGAAATTCATAACACATCCACCAAAGTAGACAATAAGGAAATATAAATTTTTACCAAGAGATAAATAATAAAAAGATCGATCTGTCTATATAAAAAAAACCATTAGAATCCTTCGAATTTACACAGTCATCTGTGTTATAAAGAAGAAAAAATAATTACAAGTTAATTAGGCTAAGAGGTCATTTAAGGAATTAACATTTAAATTTAAAACCATCATCCCATAGTATAATCACTGATTCGAAACCCAAATTCTTTCTCAACGAAGAACCATGGTGGAATAAGTGGGTTACCATCCTCAGAAAGAACACATCGTATAAGTATGGAAAAACTGTGGAAACAACTGAAAATCACACAGGCCTAGAACAATAGAGGCATACCTGTGAAAAAATGAATGAGAGAATCTGGAATTAGCCGAAAGGAAAAAATTCTATTACAGAAAAAAAATTCACTACATGAGGACAGGGAGATGAATTACCTGAATACTCTATCACAATGGTGAATTGTTCCACCTGTGCATGAAAAGAACTATGCTGGTTAGAAAAGGAATACACACAAACATATACTAGGTAAAGTAACAATTTAACAACCCAAAAATTTTCACAAATTATGGAAATTACCTGTGAGAAGAGGAACACTACTAGGATAGTATCCATTTCTCCTTGCCATCAATCCCTTAGTCGTCATAGAAGGTTCAAGATGGGTGGAAAAAAACCAAAAAATAAAATGAGAAAGCTAACACAGAATTAACCCATAGAAGCCTGAGAGATACCCTGTATTCCTAATGCAATGCACATCAAGAAAAAAGAAGGAAACAAGGGTTTTATAGCACTTCAAACAAGGAACCTAGAAACTAGAGATACACGCATTACCATGAAAACGTTGGAAAATTAAGAGGATAAAACCCAACAGAGCACATATTTTTAACATACCAAATTCAAAATAACCAAACCCAAAAATGAATGGGTAGGAACAGAAATTACCCACATACTAAGGGTAATACCAACAAGATTCAATATATCTAACCCAAAAAAATTAACCTCGTATTAACATTATAATAAATGGTGAAGGCCTTACCCATTTTCCAACGCAGTGAAACTAGGGTTCCCTCTCCTGTGGTGAACCAAAAATCAATGTAAGACAAGGTTAAGAGGTTACCCAGCTAAATATGAAATTAAAAGAGAAAAACAAAAAGAAACCATAGGGTAAACAAAGAAGTTACTTGAGATGACGAGTGACAGAGGAGAGATTTTCCTGAGATTTTTGTTTCAAATTTTGAACCCTTTCTTGGGGGTTTATCTATCATATTTGTAAATAAAATTGTGAATTACTCTCGCAATGTAAGAAGCCAAAGCGCCAGAGGCCCTTATGCTAAACCAGAGAACTGAGAAAATGTTAAAAAATAAAATTACCTGAGAATGAAGTGGGGAATTAACCCACTCTCTGGCATCATACTCCATAACCCGACATTTCTATAGCACAGAGTCAACTTAGAGGGGAGGCATAATGTGAAAAGGTATCTTACCAATTGCAACCTATAAATGACATTCAAGCCTAGGCAAGCAACAGAACAACCTCCTCAGACATGGCAGCCATAACCTGTGACCAAAAGTTGAAAATGATGGAGGGAAAGGCAAGTATAGCATTAGGGTTTGTGTCCTCCATTGTGGATTGTAGATCTACATCGAGCAATCTCTGTCATCCCTCCCCAGCCTCAAAGGTTGCGTAGGCCATGTGAAGAGAGGAGGATGTCACATGACCTCCTACGAATGGCAACCATAGAGTAAAATAAATCATCAAGGAAGGACATTTTCATAAATGATTGTTGAGATTTGGAACTAATTTAATGTATGTGAAAACCATATGAAAATAGGTTGGGACATTAATACATTTAACACTATACCTTTCATATGAAATTCAAGGGTTATCTCTAATGTATCTAAATTTATATGTAAATTCATCAGAAATATTAAATGGTTAGAGAACCATATAGCCAAACCTATTTATGCATAAAAATAACTATGGGGCTAAGATTACTCCAAACCTATTGATGCATATATGTAACTTAAGGGGCTAGGATTGTTTTACTTATCTTAATAATAAATAAGGTGTGATGATGATTATTCAAGATCAAACAAAGTTCCTGGTTCTTGGAGTGAAGGTTTAACTCAGACCTCATTGCAACCTTCTCCAGAAGTCATTAAAAAAAAAAATACCATGGTACCACAAGAACATCATAAGAAGCATAGAGTTAATTGGATAACCAAATTAATGAACCAAACGAGTGATAAGAAAAAAAAATTGGGGACATGACAACGTGATTCATGAAAATCCCCCCTCATCAAACCAACTTCTTGCATTGCATCTGGAAGAAATTGAAGAGAATTAATTCTTTGTTGAATAAATTTGCATTTCACTGAGTCTTTCTAAATGGAAATTTAATTTCTTCCTTTTTTTAGGCAACATGCTAGTGTTTTACCTAATCATCAGGCACAAAAGAAATAATTAAGTAAATTAGTATAAACACATTGAAACTAAAAAATAAAATATTTAAATTCAATTTATATAATAAAACTTACCAAAACCTAAGAATAAATCCAAAACCTAGTCTCTTTCATTTGAAAATAGATCTATAAGATAGTTAATCAATGCTTGTGATTTTTTATAAATGTTAAATATCTCTCCTTTTTCATCTTTATCCTCATATGTTAGTTTTCTTACAACGTCATCATGAACCACTACCTGACTATGGCTCTTCCCATCAACTCGATTCAAAACAATAGGCTTATAGGTATCCTCTTTTGTCCAACATTCAACATGGATGAACTTGCAATCATTTATAATAGGTCGATATTTGGAAGAAACAAGATTTTACTTCTTCCTATAACATGACATAGTAAAATTTCAATTAAATTGTACATAAATAACAAAAATTAACTTCAATTGAACACACAATTTCAATGTATTACCATGTAAGTTGCATCCTTGATTTTTATTTTACCTTGGATCTAATTAATAGCATTGAAAATTGTGTGTTTGAATGAAATGTCACAAAACTCCAAAGTGGTGATGTTATGACTTCTTATAAGCTCGTAACCACTTTACTAAAAGATTGATAAGTATATGGCTCACTATCATATTCCGTGTATGGGAAATTGAAACCATGAGGAATATTTGCAACAACTAGGGCATGTTCCCTTTTAGGTATGATCTTTTCAATATCTTCACAATCACCTGGTATTATTTGATATTGGATAGTTTCCAGCCCATTCCAAATGAAATGATTAAGAGTAGGATCAATTTCAACATTTATAAAACGTTGCTTTCTAATATTTTCTAACTTAAATTTTTCAATAAATCTTTTTAAAGTATTTGGTACTCCATTTTAATCCTTATTCGACATATTTAATGACATAAAAAATATATGTATAAGTAATGAAATAAAAATAGTTTACATATGTAATATTCCTAAATTAGTATGCAGCTAATTGGAATATTAAAATCTAATTTTTCTTCTTAGTTAGAAGAATAGCAAGGTAGGGAGACCCATAAATCTCCTTAGTAGGAATAAAACCACTCCAAATGTGAATGGAGGGCATCATAAGAGCTGGATTAAGCTCCCCTATGTGTGAAAAAGGAAAGAAGCATGTGGACTGGGTCAACTTTGACCAAATCAACAATGCTAATATGGAAGTAGTGGACATTCAATGAGAGACAGCACAATTTTGGAGGGAGATCCTTTTCATGAAAGTAGTTCCTTTAATGAGTGGGGCCTAGGGTGAGGAAGCTCACCAATAATATAAGGAAGAGGATGGAAGCTATTGTGATCATGTTTTAGATTCTTATTTGATTGTGGTATGTTAAGACTTTGAGCTCTCTTCAGTTTTTTAGCTAAAAATGCAGTTTTGTTTAGCACAAGGGTGTTCCCGAGTGGGAATCCCACCTATATCCCTGAGAAGCCTCAAAGGAGGAGAATTTATACTAAATTTACACATTCTAGCATTGGGCTAAACTTCATCTTTCTTTACATCGCAGATTCTGTTTAGATATGTGCTGAGTTGTAGGGTGTAGCAGTGAAGGATTTCTTTGGTCCATTTCTGAGCTTATCTTCAGTGGAGGAAGCTTTCTTTCCATTCGGAGATCAGTAAATAAGTTCCATGTGCTTCATATCAGATTTTGGCATCAGGCCAAGGCATCAACACCTCCTACAGCACAGTATTACTCCCTAACTATGTTATTTCAGTGAGTAGATCCAAAGGAAGGTTCAGTGCCATCTTTGGGAGGTTAGATCTTCATTGAAGGGATCAACCCTTCATTGAGTGAGTCTATTGGGGGAGTGCCATCTCATATTTATATCAATTTCAGCCACCTCCTTCTTGTGCTTTAGTTGCAGTGATTCTTCAGCCCTAGGACTTTAGTTTCACCATTTATATTTTGTGCATTTCCGAAAACTCTTCCTTGGTTATTTAGGAAAAGTGTATGGGAGCATAGATCTCCATTTTTTTCCTTGTATGAGCATTGTATTATCAAATCCATTCATTTACATTTTCCATCTATAGTATTAACCAATAAAACTTTGTTGTACTTCCTTCAAACGTTTTGTGTAGCAATTGCATCTCATGTATTGGTGCTTTTGGTTTATGGAGGCTTGTCTTTCCTTGCTTTAGGGGTTTTTCTCCAATATATTATATATATTTGTTTTTGTTATACTTAATAACATGGATCTATCATTTGGCTCATATGTAATGTGTTAATAATTGCTTCTATTTCCATTATTGTGAGCTATATTGTTGCTTTTCCCATTTGGGAATATTACAGTGGTATCATAGCATAATCTTGGCCCAGCCTATGAAGAAATTGTGTCTTGTTATCAAAAGAAGAAGAAGCTTCTCATAGAAAAGAGAAGACTTATAGAAGAGACAAAGGAAAGTCTCCATTATTTGGACAAATGGAGGGAATGAAGTTTTCATAACTTCTTCTCCAAACTACATGATTTTAAAAGATAAATCAAGGGAATGAGGATGGAATGACATGAAGATCCCTAAAGAAGAATTTCACATGAAGAAATCTCCAGTTATTCATATTATGGGTGTGAGAATTCACCCACACAATCATATCAACAATGCTTTACCATGCCTATATTCATATCAAGAGAGATGGAGGAAGGAGATGTGCCAAAGGAGGAAACTCTTGGTGACTATCTTCAACAGTATGAATCCCAATCTCAAATATTCAGAGATCATCCAAACTTCCAAGGGTTTTGGAATATTAAGGAGGATATAAGACCTAGAAATCACAATATAAGCAAGAGGTGCAAGCAGCATGATTTGGGTAGATTCTTTCTATCTAATTTTTTAGGATCACCTAAATGTACAACTAGGGTTTGGGTGAAGGGGCTAGACACCTATTTGCAGCAACACAAAGTTTTAGAAGAAGAAGTCATTATAGTGGCATCGCTACATCTTGAAGGTATGGCTTATGCCTGGTGATTTAATGAAACTTCTTCCTTGAATCATGTAAATGTATCTACTTATGAAAATTTCACTAGGAGGTTAGTGAAAATATTTGATGCAAAACATTATAAAACATTCTTGGTTGAGCTAGCCAAGCATAAAAAAACAAAACCTTTGCATGAGTTGGAAGGATCTATAAACCCAACTCCATTTTAGAATACTATCGAGGGGGTTAAAAACTTGTAGAATACCTTTCCTAGAGGCAAGATACCCACTTCAGAAAGAGCTCTCTTCTCAAAATGAAGACACAGATATCTCTTTCTCAAAAGAAGATCTAAGCAAAGAGCCTCTTAATGATGATGAGGCAACCTCCATTCATGATGAAGGGGAAGAGAAGGTAAGAGGTAACAGTGTTGTCATAGCAGGAGCAGATATAGTACCTCATGACAAGGGAGAGGGAGAAATTTCTCCAATGAGAGGAATTATTGTACCCTTGCAAGAAGTTCCAAAGAATCTCACATGTAGAGATCAGGGCACAGTCCATGAGGAGCATGTGCCATCATTAATATATTGTAAGATCTTGAATATGAAATATGAAGATAGGGAGAAGGATCATCATCATATGACTAAGAGCACACACCCCTATATATTTCAAAAGGTTGATGCACAAATGAGGCAGACTGATTTGTATAGTGAAAGCAAGGACAAAGGAGTCCATTCATATATGTAGTCTACTCTTGATATTGATGTCTCATTATATGGAAGCATTCCACCAGGGAGACCACCAGATCAGGAGATGATGAGAGATTCTTCACATTTAGTTGCACCACTCATAGATCCTGGAGAGGTGAGAACCTTGGGAGGACTTGACACAACGTAGAGAGCCTAGGGTAGGCTCAAGGAGGAGGGAGAAATTCTCCCAATATTAGTATTACCCACTCTCACCAAACATCTTCTGTTGAGATAAGATGTTTCAGGGATGGATGGCACCATCATGGTGCGAGGATACCACTCCATGGATTTGGGGAATCAAAAGATACTTCCACATTGGGAGGAATCTTCCATATTTGGTAGAAGATGGTGGCCAATCATTCTTACATTGGCCAAACTCATAAATTTTTTGATAGGTAATATCTTTTCAAGGAAGGCTAGCCTCCAAAAAATTCCACCGTCTCTAGAGCATGGGCAGTTACGGGAGGAGCAGCACAGGCAATATTACAGCATTCCGATGTATGACCTTAGCATGGGAGATGTTAAAGAAGAGAGTAACAACATGGAAGGTGCTTCACATGATATATCAACAACAATGTTATTATTTATTATTGACCCTTATTGGAGATCCCAGTTGTTAGTGAAATACTCCAAGGATCTCTTTCCATGTAGAGTGATTGATGGCAAGTTATCATATGGGAGATATGCAGTGGTAGATAGGGTCATCTATTTTCAGAGTAGAGTCTTCTTGACTAGAGACTCTAAGATCAAGGAGAAACTATTATATCTGGCATATGAGGGTTTGCTCTCCAAACCCACTGGTTTTATAAAATCATACTATACTATCCTGGAGGGATTCATTTGGGAAGGCTTCAAAGAGGAGATGCAACATCATATGAGGATATGCATGGATTTTTTGGAGGATGAGGAGAGACATGAATCTTTGGTAGAGTTATCATAGCCACTTCCTTTCTCATTACGAGTGAGAGGAGGGCCATCTATGAGCCACCTTACTAGCTTGAACCAAGTACATGGTAAATATTGTATTTCTATACATCGTGATTCATTTACTATGTATTTTCATTTCCTTAACATTCAAGTGCAGGGCATTGTTCTAAGAGGGGGTAT
>CM076583.1:872668985-872808985 GCA_034641835.2 Pinus albicaulis | reverse complement strand
TGAAGAATTTCTAGTGAATAGAGATTCAAAGCTTCCACTTAGGCCTAATCCTAAGCATTATGAGAGCACCAATAAGGAAGGGTAGGTTGAATACTTTTCATTAAATTGATATTCAATGTTTCCATGTATTCCTAATCTTAAGGATTACGAAAGCACAACTGATGATGTTGAGGATGAAGAATTTCCTGCAAATGATAATTTGACTATAAAATGAAAGTAAAATTTTCCAATCATTCAAAATCCTAAGGATTATGAGAGCACCAATTATGAAGGTGAGGATGAGGAGTTTCTTGAAAATGATAATTTTAGAGGCACATATCTGAATAATGCATTTTCTCTAAGTGAGCATTTCAAGGGTACTCATGGTGATGAAGAATTGAATCCCCCAAGGGAAGATTTCGAAAGCATGTGATCCAGGTGGATATTGGTGGTCACTTGCCTATTCCACTTGGGGCCCTACCATTTTCTCTTTCTTTTTTTTCAGTTTCGGCACAACTTACTATTTTTAGCAGTTTTTCGGGTCGTGAACTTCCGGAGCCGTTTTGAGGCCCTAAACGACGTTTTTTGGGAAATAGGGAGCAACATGGGTCCACGGACCAATGTTTCTCACTCAAAATTTGTAGTCCTCAGACATATATTTCTAACGAGGTATGGTACACGTCAAACAAAGATCGTATGCCAAAGTTACGTCCCCGGGAAGTTGAAACACCAATTTACCCAAACGGGGCCCATAGTTTTGGTGCCTCATCTCCTAGGGTTAGGGTTTTCGCTGTTTAGGATTTCCCATTGTTTCTAAATAATAAATAGGTCCTTGATCCTCATTGTAACTCAGTTCAAAGGCCTGTAGCTGCCACATCTCTTCTCAGAGATAGCTACCAATGCCCTAGCAATTTTTATTTCCATTCTGTCTGTAAGAAAATTTCAGTTCTTCGATATTAATGAAATGAAGTGTTATTTTCTCTGCATCTTTGTATTTATAGTTATATGTTTATTTTGTTGCATTCCTGCATAAATCTGGATTAGTGGTATCAAAGCGGTCTGCTTTTTCTCGATCTTTCTTTGCATGTCCCCAACGAGGTTGGGATATAAGGAGTTAGGGCTCGATCTGGTGGAACCTTTGCAAGATCAGCCTCGCAAACCTCGACAGACGCCCATGGGGGATGAAAAGATAGATGAGGGAGCAACATATCCTATCAAAATATTGCTTGAGGAGGCCCTCGAAAAACAAAGGAATGCGAAGATGGATAACTTTACCCAGATCCTTCAATGGCAACCCACCGGCGGCACATCTGCATCCAACAGCCACTCTGGAGGTGCGACTCCTTTTAAGGTACAAGTAAATTTTGACATTCCCATATTTGAGGATCAAATAGATGCAGATGCCGTAGATAGATGGTTGAATCTATTAGAAGGATATTTCTTGGTTCATGACTTTTCTGATAGGGATAAGATTATTTTTCCACTCCTCAAAGCGGCCCCCCATGTCAAGGACTGATGGGAAACCCATTGTGAGAAAAAGGATGAGACAGAACCCTCTCTATTCTCGGCCGTACCCACTTGGAATTATTTCCAAGACGCCATCAGGGAACAATACTATCCCATGGGGAGATATGAGGACAAGTACATACAATGGACCACGCTGCGACAACAAAGGGATCAAGATGTGCATGAGCTGACGAATCTATTCCATACCCCGTGCACCAAGTTGGGTATCAAAGATTCAGAGAAACATCTGGTGCTAAAGTATCACAGTTGTCTGCATAGATACATTTATGAGGAAATAGAGTTCCTCGACATCTCCTCACTTGGTACGGCATACCGGTATGCTACCAAGATTGAGCAGAAATTCAAACAGAAGAAGCGAGACTTTGGATCTGCGAATAAAAAGCAAGGGAAAGGTGCTCCCAAATTTCAGAACAAAGGACATAGCCAAGGCATGGCGACTCAAGAAAACCTGTCGAAGCCACAAGCAAATAACAACACCGCAGAGCCAAATAAGGACACGGGAAAGTGGTGTGAGTTCCATAAGAGCTCCACTCACAACACAAGTGAGTGTTGGGCCAAGCAGTCGTTGGTGGCCAAGATGAGGGCTTCTGAGATAGATGCATGCTCCGACTCTAAATCAGAACCTAACAAGGGGAATGAAAAATGGAAATAGATTATTGATGTAGATTCCAACGCCACTGTTGCCACTACGAAGATCCAAAGCAGGAGGAATGTCTCTTCCACTCCCAGATGTGGGTAAAGGGCTCCTCGGTACAATTCATTGTTGACAATGGGAGCCAAAAGGACCTAATTTCAGCAAACACGGTGAAGCGGTTGGGCTTTTCGACCACATCTCAACCACATCCATACACTATCGGGTGGCTTCACCAAGGACGAGATCTCCGCGTCAGCCAGCACTGTCGCCTTCCCTATAGCATCAAGCCATTCACAGATGAGGTATTTTGTGACGTTTCTCCTATTGATGTTTCTGATGTATTATTAGGACAACCATACTTGTGGAAACTTCATGCTTTTTATGAGTCTCGGACTTGCACTGTTATTGTTACTTTGGGAAATAAGTTGTACAGGATACCAGAGGTACCACTTCCTGCCGCTATCTCCTTTATTACTGCAAAACAATGCAGTAAGCTCATTTCCCAAACCACAAAATTAATTTTCCTGATGGTCTGCCCCAAGGGAAAGAAGAAGACTATGGCCACAACCTCCAGACATGGCTCCTCTGCACGACAACAACAAATGGATAAGGTTGTGGAGGAGTACAGGGACATCTTCACCTCACCCACAGGGGTTCCTCTACACTGTCAGGTCAAGCACCCGATTGATATTGGTGGTCACCTACCTATTCCACTTGGGGCCCACCATTATCTCTTTCATTTTTTCAGTTTCAGCACAACTTACTATTTTTAGTACTTTTTCGGGTCATGAACTTCCGGAGCCATTTTGAGGCCCTAAACAACATTTTTTGGGAAAACAAGGAGCAACATGGGTCCATGGACTAATGTTTCTAACTAAAAATTTGTAGTCCTTGGATATATATTTCTAACAAGGTATGGTATGTGTCAAACAAAGATCGTATGCCAAAGTTACATCCCCGGGAAGTTGAAACACCAATTTACCCAAACGGGACCCATAGTTTTGACGCTTCATCTCCTAGGGTTAGGGTTTTGGTTGTTTAGGATTTCCCATTGTTTCTAAATAATAAATAAGCCCTCGAGCCTCATTGTAACTCAGTTCATAGGCCTCTAGCCACCACATCTCTTCTCAGAGATAGCTACCAATGCCCTAGCTCGTTTTATTTCCATTCTGTCTATAAGAAAATTTTAGTTCTTCGATATTAATGAAATGAAGTGTTATTTCTGATGCATATTTGTATTTATAGTTATATATTTATTCTTTTCCATTCCTGCATAAATCCAGATCAGTGGTATCAAAGCATTTTTCTTTTTCTCGATCTTTCTTTGCATGTCCCCAACGAGGTCGGGGTATAAGGAGTTAGGGCTCGAACTGGTGGAACCTTTGCAATATCAACCTCACAAACCCCGACGGATGCCCATGGGGGACGAAAAGAAATATGTGAGAGCAGGAGATCCTATCAAAATATTGCTCAAGGAGGCCCTCGAAAAACAAAGGAATGCGATGATGGATAACTTTGCCTAGATCCTTCAACTGCTGCCCATCGGCGGCGCATCTGCATCCAACAGCCACTCTGGAGGTGCGACTCCTTTTAAGGTACAATTAAATTTTTACATTCCCATATTTTAGGGTAAAATAGATGTAGATGTCGTATATAGATGGTTGAATCTATTAGAAGGATATTTCTTGGTTCATGACTTTTCCGACAGGGAGAATATTATTTTTTCACTCGTCAAAGCTGCCCCCCATGTCAAGGACAGGTGGGAAACCCACTATGAGAAAAAGGACGATATAGAACCCTCTCTGTTCTCGGGCTTACCCACTTGGAATTCTTTCAGAGACACCATCAGGGAACAATACTATCCCGTGGGGAGCTATGAGGACAAGTACATACAATGGACCACACTGCGACAACAAAGGGATCAAGATGTGCATGAGCTAATGAATCTGTTCCATACCCCGCACACCAATTTGGGTATCAAAGATTCATAGAAACATCTGGTGCTAAAGTATCGTAGTTTTCTGCACAGATACATTCAGGAGGAAATGGAGTTCCTCGACATCTCCTCGCTTGGTACGGCATACCGGTATGCTGCTAAGATTGAGCAGAAATTCAAACAGAGGAAGTGAGACTTTGGATCTGTGAATCAAAAGTAAGGGAAAGGTGCTCCCAAACCGCAGAATAAAGGACATAGCCAAGGCATGGCGACTCAAGACAACCTGTCGAAGCCACAAGAAAAGAGAAAAACCACAAAGCCAAAGAAGGACACGGGAAAGTGGTGTGAGTTCCATAAGAGCTCCACTCACAACACAAGTGAGTGTCGGGCCAAGCAGTCATTAGTGGCCGAGATGAGGGCTTCTGAATCAGATGCATGCTTTGACTCTTAATCAAAACCTGACAAGGGGAATGACAAAGGGAAACATATTATTGATGTGGAGCCCAACACCATTGTTTCCACTACGGAGATCTAGAAGAAGGAACCGAAAGATCCAAAGGAGGAGGAATGTCTCTTCCACTCCCAGATGTGGGTAAAGGGCTCCCTGATACAGTTCATTATCGAAAATGGGAGCCAAAATAACCTCATTTCAGTAGACGTCATGAAGTGATTGGGCTTGTCGACCATAGCTCACCCACATCCATACACCATCGAGTGGCATCACCAAGGATGAGATCAGCCAGCAGTGCTGCCTTCCCTATAGCATCAAGGCCTTCACAGATGAGGTATTATGTGACGTTGATCCTATTGATGTTTCTAATGTATTATTAATACAACCATACTTGTGGAAGCGTCATGCTGTGTATGAGTCTCGGCCTCATGTTGTTATTGTTACTTTTCAAAATAAGCTGTACAGGATACCAGAGGTACCACCTCCTACTACTATCTCCTTGGTTACTGCAAAACAATGCAGTAAGCTCATTTCCAAAACCAGGAAATTATTATTCCTGATGATCTGCCCCCAGGGCAAGAAGAAGACTGTGGCCATGACCTCCAGACCGGTCTCCTCTTCACGACAACAACAAATGGATAAGGTTGTGGAGGAGTACAGGGACATCTTCACCTCACCCACAGGGGTACCTCTGCACTGTCAGGTCAAGCACCTAATTGATTTGAACCTAGGTGCGTTGCTACCCAATGGATCAATCTATCGGCACTCTGTTCTGGAGAACGATGAAATCAAGAGGCAGATTCAGGAGCTGCTGTAGAAAGGTCACATCCGAACAAGTTCATCATCCTGTGGGAGCTCGATCATGTTGGTACAGTAGAAGGATGGGATGTGGAGACTCGGTATTGACTATCGGGTGCTGAACAAGATCACTGTCCAGAATAGGTACCCGATCCCACAGATTAATGACCTTCTTGAACAACTCAAAGGTGCAAAATATTTCAGCAAGGTCGACTTGAAGTCTGGGTATCACCAAGTACCAATTGGACCCTTCGATCTGTGGAAGACTGCCTTCAAAGCCAAGGAAGGCCTTTTCGAATGGCTGGTAATGCCTTTCGGGTTGACGAATGCTCCCGCAACCTTCATGAGGATGATGGACGACATCTTGCAGCCATTTACCAACTCATTTGTAGTGGTGTACTTGGATGACATTCTGATCTTCAGCCAGACTTGGGAAGAGCACCTTCACCACATTCGACAAGTCCTCCAAACACTGCGGCAACAAAATTTGTGTGCCAATTTGGAGAAGTGAACTTTTGGCATGACCCAGGTTCAATATTTGGGATACATTATTGATGAAAGGGGGGTGCATGTGGATCCAACCAAGATCCAAGTCATTCGGGATTGCCCAGCCTCAACTACTATAACAGAGCTTCGCAGCTTTCTAGGTCTTGCTAATTTCTACCGTAGGTTCGTGTTGGGATTCTCTCATATCACGTGGCCCTTGAGTCAAGTCACCAAGGGAGGAGCAAGAGAAAAATTCTTTTGGTCGGAACCTCAATAGAAGGCATTCACAGAATTGAAAAATCGCCTCTATTTTGCCCCAGTGCTCACATTACCAGACTTGCAATAGCCATTTGAGATCGAGACAAATGCCTCTGACTATTCTACTGGGGCAGTTCTTACTCAATAGGAACATCTAGTGGCATATCACAGTGAGACATTGTCTGACACAGTTTGCAAGTATCCCACTTATGACAAAGAAATTTATTCCATTGTGCTAGCTTGTCAAAAATGGAAGCATTACATTTTGGGGAAGGAAACAATCATCCACCCAAACCACCAGCCCCTGCAATTCATACAAACACAAGGGAAGTTGCAGAATGATCGCCATTAGAAGTGGTCGACATATCTGCAACAGTTTCATTTGAACATCAAGTACAAGAAGGGTAGCACCAATAATGTTGCAGACTATCTCAGCCGACCACCGATCGTGGCGCTCACCACTATTCTCAAATCTTGTGGGCACGAGACTTCTGATTGGCCACTTCTCTACAAGAGCGACCCAGAATTTGGCCACACTTACAAGGCAGTATTGGGGGGTGTGCAAGTTACAAATTTTGACCTTCAAGATGCACTTTTATGTCACCTATGACACCTTTGTGTTCCTTCAAGCGAGAGTGCCAATATGATATGGGAAGCACACTATAGTCGAGTCATTGGGAATTTCGGGGTCGAGAAAATAGTAGCAGTACTATAGAAGTATTTCTATTGGCTGAACCTTCGAAAGGATGTTGAGAATCACATCAGATCCTATACTGCCTGTGCCATTGCCAAACCGACCATCAAGAAGCAAGGCCTATATACTCCGCTACCTACCCCTAGTCAACCTTGGGAATCCATCTCCATGGATTACGTGTCGGGCTTGATTTCTACTAAGCATGGAAATGACTGTGTTTTTGTGGTCATCAACAGATTCTCGAAGATGACCATTATGGCAGCCTGCAAGAAGAATATCACAGTAGAAGCCACTGCTAAAATCTTCTTTGAACGAGTGTGGGTGCACTTTGGGATCCCACAGTGTATCATATCATATCAGGATATTAGGTTCATCAGCACAATTTGGTCCAACCTCTGCTCAATGCTGGACACCAAGCTCACCAAGTCCATAGCTTTCCATCCCCAAACAGATGACTAGACAGAGGTTGTGAGCAGAATGATTGTACACATTCTGTGCATGTACAATTCAAAGCATCCACGAACATGGGATAAGATCCTCCCCTATGTACAACATAGTTATAACCATGCTCTCCACATTTCAATCAGCCATATCCCCTTTCAGGTGAGCTTGGGATTCCAGCCACTATGTCCCATTGACGTAGCCATGCCATTTGTGGCTACTCAGGCCGATTTGGCTCATGTCCAGTCTGAAGTTGAAAAAGAAAATAGCTTCATCGAGCGCATTCAACACATCCACCAACAGGTTCATGACATATTGGATAGAGCCAATGCTAAGTACAAGCAACGCCATGATCAACACCGGGTGCCACACAACTTCCAAGTGGGTGAGAAAGTATGGCTACATTTGGAGAAGGAGCACCTCACTGGACCCCACCGCAAGCTTCGCCCACTCCTATACGGGATGTACACCATCACCAAGGCTATAGGGAATAATGCCTTCAACCTCAGTATTCCACCATTCCTTGGTTTGCACCCAGTATTCAATGTGGACTGCCTTCGTCCTTACTTCCCACCTTTACTGGACACCTCTGACATTGCAGAACAACTCACACCAACAAAGTTAAAACCAGACTGCATGGGACAGCCCACCACAGATTGTATCAAGTACATGCCAATCAAGAACACTAACCAATAGAAGATCCAACTGTATCGGGTTGTCAAAGCTGGCCAACTCCTGCACCAAGGAAAGTGGTTCACCAGGGACCAAGTTCAGCAGAAATTCCCTCATCTCATGGAGGAACTTAACGCAATGGGGACCATTGCTTCCTAAGGAGGGAGAAATGATCCAGTTGGATATTGGTGGTCACCCTCCTATTCCAATTGGGGCCCCACCATTGTCTCTTTTAGTTTTTTCAGTTTCGACACAACTTACTATTTTTAGCAGTTTTTCGGGTCCTGAACTTCCAGAGCCATTTTGAGGCCCTAAACAACGTTTTTTGGGAAAACAGGGGGAAACATAGGTCCATGGACCAATGATGCTCACTCAAAATTTTTATTCCGTGGATATATCTTTCTAATGAGTATGGTACGCGTCAAACGGAGATCGTATGCCAAGGTTACGTCCTCGGGAAGTTGAAACACCAATTTACCCAAACGGGGCCCACAGTTTTGGCGCTTCATCTCCTAGGGTTAGGGTTTTGGATATTTAGGATTTCCCACTATTTATAAATAATAAATAGGCCCTCAAGCCTCATTGTAACTCAGTTCAGAGGCCGGTAGCTGCCACATCTCTTCTCAAAGATAGCTATCAGTGCCCTAGCTAGTTTTATTTCCATTCTGTCTGTAAGAAAATTTCAGTTCTTTGATATAAATGAAATGAAGTGTTATTTCTGATGCATATTTGTATTTATAGTTATATGTTTATTCTGTTGTGTTCCTGCATAAATCCGGATCAGTGGTATCAAAGGAGTCTGTTTTTTCTCGATCTTTCTTTGCATGTCCCCAACAAGGTCGGGGTATAAGGAGTTAGGGCTCGATCTGGTGGAACCTTTGCAAGATCAACCTTGCAAACACCGATGGACACCTATGGGGGATGAAAAGAAAGATGAGGGAGCAGGAGATCCTATCAAAATATTGCTCGAGGAGGCCCTTGAAAAACAAAGGAACGTGATGATGGATAACTTTGCCCAGATCCTTCAACAGCTGCCCATGGTAGCCTTATCAATCCAGCAGTCACTTTGGAGGTGCGACTCCTTTTAAGGTACAAGTAAATTTTTACATTCCCATATTTGAGGGTCAAATAGATGCAAATGATGTAGATAGATGGTTGAATCTATTAGAAGTATATTTCTTGGTTCATGACTTTTCCGACAGGGAGAAGATTATTTTTTCACTCGTCAAAGCTGCCCCCCATGTCAAGGACTGGTGGGAAACCCATTGTGAGAAAAAGAACGAGACAGAACCCTCTCTGTTCTCAGTCGTACCCACTTGGAATTCTTTTTGGGATGCCATCAGGGAACAATACTATCCCGTGGGGAGCTATGAGGACAAGTACATACAATGGACCACGCTACGACAACAAAGGGATCCAGATGTGCATGAGCTGACAAATATGTTCCATACCCTGCGCACCAAGTTGGGTATCAAAGATTCAGAGAAACATCTGGTGTTAAAGTATCACAATTGTCTTCACAGATACATTTAGGAGTAAATGGAGTTCCTCGACATCTCCTTGCTTGGTATGGCATACTGGTATGCTGCCAAGATTGAGCAGAAATTCAAACAGAAGAAGCAAGACTTTGGATCTGCGAATCAAAAGTAAGGGAAAGGTGCTCCCAAACCAAAAAACAAAGGTCAGAGCCAAGGCATGGCGACTCAAGACAACCTATCGAAGCCACAAGAAAATAACAACACCGCAAAGCCAAATAAGGACACGAGAGAGTGGTGTGAGTTCCATAAGAGCTCCACTCACAACACAAGTGAGTCTCAAGCCAAGTAGTCCCTGGTGGCCGAGATGAGGGATTCGGAGTCAGATGCATGCTCCGACTCTAAATCAAAACTTGACAAGGGGAATGACAAAGGGAAATAGATTATTGATGCGGAGCCCAACACCACTGTTGCCACTACAAAGATCCAGAAGGAGGAACCGAAAGGTCCAGAGGAGGAGGAATGTCTCTTCCACTCCCAAATGTGGGTAAAGGGATCCCCAGTATAGTTCATTATCGATAATGGGAGCCAAAAGAACCTCATTTCAGTAGATGCTGTGAAGCGGTTGGGCTTTTCGACCACAGCTCACCCACATCCATACACCATCAGGTGGCTTCACCAAGGACGAGATCTCTGCGTCAACCAACAATGTCACCTTCCCTATAGCATCAAGCCCTTCACAGATGAGGTATTATGTGACATTTCTCCTATTGATGTTTCTGATGTATTATTAGGACAACCATATTTCTGGAAGCGTCATGCTATGTATGAGTCTTGGCCTCACGCTGTTATTGTTAGTTTGGGAAATAAGTTCTACAGGATACCAGAGGTGCCACCACCTGCCGCTATCTCCTTGGTTACTGTGAAACAATGTAGTAAGCTCATTTCCCAAACCAGGAAATTCATTTTCCTGATGACCCACCCCGAGGGAAGGAAGAAGATTTTGGCCACAACCTCCAGACAAGGCTCCTCTGCACGACAACAACAAATGGATAAGGTTGCGGAGGAGTACGGTGACATCTTCACCTCACCCACATGGGTTCCTCTGCACTGTCAAGTCAAGCACCCGATTGATCTGACCCCAGGTGCGCCACTACCCAATGGACCGATCTATCGGTGCTCTGTTTTGGGGAACAATGAAATCAAGAGGCAGATTCAGGAGATGCTGTAGAAAGGTCACATCCGACCAAGTTCATCACCCTGTGGGATCCTGATCGTGTTGGTACAGAAGAAGGATGGGACGTGGAGACTCTATATTGACGATCGGGTGCTGAACAAGATCACTGTCAGGAATAGGTACCTGATCCCACGGATTGATGACCTTCTGGACCAACTCAAAGGTGTAAAATATTTCAGCAAGATCGACTTGAAGTCTGGGTATCACCAGGTACCAATTGAACCCTCTGATGTGTGGAAGACTTCCTTCAAAGCCGAGGAAGGCCTTTTCGAATGGCTGGTCATGCCTTTCGGGTTGACGAATGCTCCCACAACCTTCATGAGGATGATGGATGACATCTTGTAGCCATTCACCAACTCATTTTTAGTGGTTTAATTGGATTACATTATGATCTTCAGCCAGACTTGGGAAGAGCACCTTCACCACATTTGACAAGTCCTCCAAACACTGCGGCAACACAAGTTGTGTGCCAATTTGGAGAAGTACACTTTTGGCATGACCCAGGTTCAATATCTGGGATCCATTATTGATGAAAGGGGGGTGCATGTGAATCCAACCAAGATCCAAGCCATTCAGGATTGGCCAGCCCCAACCACTATAATAGAGCTTTGCAGCTTTCTGGGTCTTGCTAATTTCTATCGTACGTTCGTGTTGGGATTTTCTCATATCACTTGGCCTTTGAGTCAAGTCACTAGGGGAGGAGTGAGAGAAAAATTATTTTGGTCGAAACCTCAACAGAAGTCGTTCACAGAATTGTAAAATTGCCTCTGTTCTACCCCAGTGCTCACATTACTAGACTTGCAACAGCCATTTGAGATCGAGACAGATGCCTCTGACTATGCTATTGGGGCAGTTCTTACTCAACAGGGACATCCAGTGGCATATCATAGTGAGACATTTTCTGACATAATTTGCAAGTATCCCACTTATGACAAAGAAATGTATTCCATTGTGCAAGATTGTCGATAATGGAAGAATTACATTTTGGGGAAGGAAACAATCATCCACACAGACCACTGGCCCCTGCAATTCATATAGACATAAGGGAAGTTGCAGAATTATCGCCATCAGAAGTGGTCAACATATCTGCAACAGTTTCATTTGAACATCAAGTACAACAAGGGTAGCACCAATAATGTTACAGACTGCCTCAGTCGACCACCAATCGTGGCGCTCACCACCGCTCTCAACTCTTGTAGGCACGAGACTTCTGATTGGCCGCTTCTCTACAAGAGCGACCCAGAATTTGGCCACACTTACAAGGCACTCTTTGGGGGTACGCAAGTTCCAAATTTTGACCTCCAAGATGCACTTTTATGTCACCTAGGACACCTTTGTGTTCATTCAAGCGAGCGTGCCAAGATTATATGGGAAGCACACTATAGTCGAGTCACTAGCCATTTCAGGGTTGAGAAAATAGTAGCAGTACTACAGAAGTATTTCTATTGTCCGAACCTTCGAAAGGATGTTGGGAAGCACTTCAAATCCTGTACTACCTATGTCAATGCCAAAATGACCATCAAGAAGCAAGGTCTATATACTCCACTACCTATCCCTAGTTGACCTTGGGAATCCATCTCTATGGATTACATGTCGGGCCTTCCTTTTACTAAGCATGGAAATGACTGTATTTTCGTGGTCGTCGACAGATTCTTGAAGATGGTCATTATGGCAGCCTGCAAGAAGAATATCATAGCAGAAGCCACTGCTAAACTCTTCTTTGAAAGAGTGTGGGTGCACTTTGGGATCCCACAGTTTATCATATCATATTAGGATAGCAGTTTCCTCAGCACATTTTGGTCTAGCCTCTAGTCAATGTTTGACACCAAGCTCACCAAGTCCACAGCTTTCCATCCCCAAACAGTTGGCCAGACAGAGGTCGTCAACAGAATGATTGTACACATTCTGCACATGTACAATTCAAGGCATCCACGCACATGGGATGAGAGCCTCCCCTATGTATAACATAGTTATAACCGGGATCTCCACAGTTCAATTGGCCATAGCCCCTTTCAGGTGGGCTTTGGATTCCAACCACTATGTCCCATTGACGTAGCCATGGCATTTGCGACTACTCAGGCTGATTCGGCTCATGTCTAGTCTGAAGTTGACAAAGAAAATAGCTTCATCAAGCGCATTCAACACATTCACCAATAGGTTCATGACATATTGGATAGAGCCAATGCTAAGTACAAGCAACACCATGATCAACACCGGGTGCCACACAACTTCCAGGTGGGTGACAAAGTATGGCTACATTTGCAGAAGGAGAGCCTCACTGGACCCCACCGCAAGCTTCACCCGCTCCGATACGGGTCGTACACCATCACCAAGGCTGTAGGGAAAAATGCATTCGAGCTCAGTATTCCACCATTCCTTCGTCTGCACCCAGTATTCAACGTGGACCGCCTTCGTCCTTACTTCCCACCTCTACTGGACACCTCTGACATTGTAGAACAACTCACACCAACAAAGTTAAACCCAGACTGCATGGAACAGGCTGCCATAAATTGTATCATGGACATGCAAATCAAGAACACTCACCAACGAAAGATCCAACTGTATCAGGTTTTCAAAGCTGGCCAACTCCTGCACCAAGGAAAGTGGTTCACCAGGGACCAAGTTCAGCAGAAATTTCCTCATCTCATGGAGGAACTTAACGCAATGGGGACCATTGCATCCTAAGGGGGGAGGAATGATCTTGTTGGATATTGGTGGTCACCCGCCTATTCCACTTAGGGCCCCACCATTTTCTCTTTCAGTTTTTTCAGTTTCGGCACAACTTACTATTTTTAGTAGTTTTTCGGGTCCTGAACTTCCAAAGCCATTTTGAGGCCCTAAACTACGTTTTTTGGGAAAACGGGTTTAAACATGGGTCTATGGTCCGATGTTGCTCACTCAAAATTTGTATTACTCAGATATATCTTTCTAACAAGGTATGGTATGCATCAAACGGAGATCGTATGCCAAAGTTACATCCCTGGGAAGTTGAAACACCAATTTACCCAAACGGGGCCCATAGTTTTGGCGCTTCATCTCCTAGGGTTAGGGTTTTGGATGTTTAGATTTCCCATTGTTTCTAAATAATAAATAGGCCCTCGAGCCTCATTGTAAATCAGTTCAGAGGCCTGTAGCCGCCACATCTCTTCTCAGAGATAGCTACCAACACCCTAGCTAGTTTTATTTCCATTCTGTCTGTAAGCAAATTTCAGTTATTCGATATTAATGAAATGAAGTGTTATTTCCGCTGCATCTTTGTATTTATAGTTATATGTTTATTCTGTTGTGTTCCTGCATAAATCTAGATCAGCATGGTTGAAGATGGCGAAGAATTTCATCTAAGTTAGGGTTTCAAAAGCAGAGATGATTTTTTTGAAAAAAATTCCTCCAATGAGGATGGTAATCAATATTTTCCATGCAATGATGATGATGAATTTATTAACTATGTTCATAATTATGATAGTGAGGGTAATATTCCTCCTACTGGTGATTAGAATGCTTCGACAAAGGATAATGGAATGATGAAACCATTGCAACAAAATATTGTAACTAGGAGTAGGAGTAGACCTTTTCATATAAATCCAAAATATTCCAGTTATACAAGGGTTAGGAAAACATATCTCACAAAAATACGTTCTATCGGTGATCTGATATCAAGTGAATGTTGTCAAAAGGATTGCTGGAAACAAATGGATTTTAACTTTGCAATGGAGAAAAGGAAAGATATTTTTCAATGAATAAAGGCATGCAAAATTCATATTTAGTGGGTTGCATGCAATATACTAGCAGATTATGATTATCATATTGGGAATCTATTTCTCTGTAGAAATGATTTCAAAACGTTGTATTCAATGCATAATTTTCATTTTTCAATAATCTAAGAAACACTCAAAAAGGATCCCACATATGATTCAGAAGTACATTATAAACGGGAGGTTGGGTCGTTAGAAAATACTGCTATGTCATGGATGAACGACTTCTTTTCAAAGCATGGAGAGTGTATGCCCAATAAAGACACAATAAATATTCCAGATAATTTCTCGAGATGATAAATATACAGTTTATACAAAGAATATGCAGAAGGTTTTGAAGGAGTTGGTAATTTCATTACATATTCATATTTTAAAAGGGTATGGAAGAATGAATTCAACAATGTTTGTATTCCGAAGAAGATAAGGATGGGGGTTTTCAGTACATGTGCTTCTCTTAAAGAAAAAGGGGTTAAATTTCAAGGCGAATAAATAGGTATGAGTTCATCAAATTATTTTTAAAAATTGGATAGTTATAAACTATGAAAATATATTTATTAATAGGTTTATTTTATTTTATGTGCATATTATGTTGTCAAAGCACTTCAAGAGCATCGCAATCAACAAACGAGTGAAAGAAAAAAATTGTATAAACATTGAAAGAAGTGTCATTACAATCCAAACAAATATTTGGGTTTGATAATTGATGGTATGTACCAAAATAAAAAAACTTTTGCCACATTTTTTCCGTGCAACAAAAAATTTACAAGAGGAAAATTTTATTCAGTTTCACTTAGTTGTTTGTATGGTCTTTAATGGGAAGATTTTGCCAAGGATTTACTTCACAGCTCCAACTATTCATAATGATGAAAATATAACCATAACTATACTCCATGATGTGGTTACACATTGGTCTAGTATTATTTTTGAAGTTTTGTATGTACAATTAGACAACACAAGCTATCAAAAAGAAATCAAGTTATTTTTGGGTATCTAAACATGCTCGTTAAATTCGGAATTTTTAAAAAGGTAAAGGTTGATTTCCTTTTTGTTGGGCATACTCATAACCATATTGATCAAATGTTCAATTTTTTTTCAGTAACATTTAGGAGGAAATATGTTGGGAGCCTGGAATAATTAATTGAATTTATTAAGAAACCATACATTCCAGTGCCTGTTTTTCATGTGTTGGAAGAAACTATTGACATGCAAAGGTTTATTCTAGAATTGCATGTTAAGGATAAATAAATTGAACAACTTAATGAAATTATATTCCAGCATCAATTTCATATCAAAAAGATTGTTGGAATAACACTTATATGGGGCAAGAAATATTCAAGTGCTGGAGAATGGGGATCGTCATCAGGTTTTGAATTTTTGAAGTTCATTCCAGAGCGTCCAATATTTTCATCAAACATATTGTGTTTACAATAAGTTGTTGAAATTCATAATACATGAAGGCATAAGAGAGATATAAATTATTCTAAATGTATGGAAGAAATTAAAAGATGTATTAGAGATACATATGAGTAGTTTGATGTTGCTGATTCAGTTTGGTGGGATTTTTTTTTCAACAATCAAAGTGATATGATTTCAAGATCAATAAATGAGGTAACGCTTTTAAATACTCCATTTATTTGACCACAAGATATGTCAAATGAACATGAGGAAAGACAAATTGGGAAAAATAATAGTCTCGAGGTATTATTAATTCTCCAAAGGTTGAGGAAATAGAAATCTATATTGGTTCTAGCAGATCTTGTGCACAACGTAAAGCCATGGAAGACCTTTACAGGGGTTTTGTACAAGATGTTAAGGATGGTTCATGATAGTAGGGTTAGGAGATGGAGATCCACTTAGATATCCATTCTGAGTTGCGAAGGTTATAAAGGTCATTAAATAAAATGAAGATATTACAATTGTTGAAGCACATGGGTATGCCACAAATACCCAACCATTCAATGGTTTGTACAAGCTAGAGATGGTAGTTCATTAAAAAATTTGAAAAAAGAGAAAAATAAAGGGAACAAATATAAATCATCAAGGCATGCACCTCTTAAAACTAGAGGGTGATGACATAATTTTGTATGGCTTAAATTTTAAAAAGAGAGGAACTCTCTACTTGAAGACCATAGAGATTTTGAATAAATTGCTACCAAAAGAAATAGTGTTGATATGGGAGTCTTTTGAATCTAGTTGTAGATATAGAAGATTTTCGAAACCTGAAATGGTGGCCATTCATGTTGACTCAGATGGAGAACCAGTTGATGAAAGAGAAGAATATGGATCATCTTCATCTACGTCCAGTCATTCATTTGAAGATGTAGGTTTTGATGGTGTGCCAGAACCTATGGCTGATTTTGAATAAATTTCTAAGACATTTTTATGCAAGTGATGTTTGGATGGTAACCTGAAATACATATTTTCACTTCCATATGATATTACATGAAGTTATGAGTCATTTATATGTTTGTTGGTTATATGTTTTAATTATGAACAATTCATCTCTTTAGAATATCCACAGTGCAACAATGAATTACAAAAATTATTTATGTTATATTCAATATACCAAAGTTGATAATTTGATTAAAAGTAAAAAATATTAGAAATTAATGTTGAATTTTTAAATTATGCACTAATATTGCCATGATATTATTTATTGTTAACATTTGGTATACGATACTTTTAAACATTAGGGAAATTTTATGCCTCATTGAAAGGGGACACTTCGTTTTGATGGTTTATTTTTACGTTTTGGTTGCAATTAGATAAGCTGTCTTAGTCTAAGATTTGAAAAGAGATATATTTTGAATTTAAAATAAAAATTACTGTTGGAATAATAAATCTTTCATTTACTTGTTCATTTAAAAAAAAAATAGTCATATAATTTGTACATAACTTGATGGTTCCAATATGTTAAAAACTTAAGATTTTTAAAACCATCGTTGAAAATTTGTCAAAATATTACGGTTTTTCTACGCTATGATATTTTTTCTTTAATGCTATGGTTGAAAATAATTACAATTTTAGCGTTTTTTCAAGTCAAGATATTTTATCTTTAACAAGATGGATGAAAATTGTTGGAAATTATAAGGCTTTCAGACACATTATTTGTATCTTTAATATTATGTATCAATATTGTCGGATTTTTATGATTTTTCAAACTCCTCATATTTTATATTTAATTCCATTGTTAAAAATTGTCAAAATTGTGACTTGATTTTTTTTTTTGGTTATTCCAGCATCAAAACTTTTTGTTTCGAGGGTTTTTTTTCAATTCTTTTTTTAAGAAATTTTATTTTAGCATAATTTAAAAAAATGTTGAAATTTGACCCTAAAAAAAAATGTGTTATGGAATATACACTTTTCATTTTTGGGGTGTTTTTTTCATGTATTTTTAGTTTTTTTGGGCTACAGTTCTCGTTTTGAGGTAATAGTTCATGCTTGATCGGTAACTTTGTTTGGTTCAATTTTAATAGGAATTTTGTTATGGAAAACAGTCGTAGGTATATGGTTATCACTCAAAACCTCTAGTGAATATTCCTGGGCCTCATTATCAAGTATGGCGTTCAGCATTTGAATTGTTGGATTCCCAACAGTAGATGGTTTGTTAATAAAGCCACTAATTATATCATCATATGTATGACTTTTAAAAGAAAGAGATTCTTACAAGGTAAGAGGAGAACACAGGTTTTCCTCCTGATATTTGTGAGGGAATAACTGATAATTTTCAATAGGTAGGTTGGGTTTAGTAGGTGGGCATAAGACAACATTTTTTAGAGTTGTTCCTTTTGTAATTATCATATTCCTTTTCCATCATTGTATGTATGTGTCTATTGTTACCATCCATGTCCTTCCTAATATCAGGGGATTCCCATCCAGTCTATTTCTAGAATTGATAACCAGAAATTCCATTGGGTATTCCCTAGAATCCACAGAAATGATATCATCTTCTAGAGTGGCCTCTGGTTTGACTACTAATATGTCGGCTAGTTCCAAAAAAATGGAAGTTGATTTCAAGGTTGTGATCCCAAGGATACCACAGCTTTATACGGTCAAGATGTTTATAGCAGCTTCTAATTCCACCACTATATTTTGGAATTTGCAACCCTCAATTTGAACAGTGATTATTGGATTCCTAGGGTCATCGTACTTAACAGGAATTTGTTTCCCTAAGATAAGGTCATAGAGTGTCCCTAAGACATGGATTTTTTTATGAAGGCTTTTGGGTTTCCTCCCAATATTGTTACCACACAAGTATTTTATCATTTTAGCATAAATCGGAATGCCCCATATAGCCTGGAGGAGAGGGATTTGTATGCATATTTTTTTTAATTCCCATACAAGATCAAAATAAGAATGGATTGTCAATTTTATCTTTGTGAGTATTTCAGGGAATCGAGGAGTAGAAATTGTAGTTTTGATGAGGTCTTGTTGTTTGGTTGATACATCAGATGCCTATGTTTCAGAAACAATAATAGGAAGAGAAATAAGTTCTACTAAGGGATGCTCTCCAATGGAGTTTTCATTACGTTCTGATTCTTGATTAGCTTTATTATCTTCTTGAAATATAAATCATCCATATATCAGCCGCAATTCACTACATTGAAGAGAATCAGTTTCATGATCTGAACTTTCAACGATCTCCAAACATTGGACAATCCTACTGTTCAGATTAGGATTCAGTTGAGTGGGTAATTAAGGATGCAGTGGAGGTTGAGAATTTGGGGGAAATTGGAATCGAGCTTGCAATGATGGTTTTAAATGAGGTATCATTATGACATATGGGTTGATTGGTCCCATAAGATGCTTCCAATTTTGAGGCCACATTGATCCATGTAGCGATGAATTTGTCTAATGTGAAGGGTATGGATTGTTTGTTAGATTTTTCCATGAAGGGGTAGAATATTATTGATTTGGCCATGCAGACCCAATGAATGGTTGGTTTTCCCAGGGTGGTGTAGAGTATGGATGAGATATCCAAGTGGGATTAAAATATTGTTGGCCCTGCCACGTTGATCCATGAATTTATTGTTGAGAATATTATCCATAATAAAACAGAGAAGGGTCATGCATCATACTTGAAGGGTGAGATTTCCATTATTTTCATTATGTCATAATATAGATTGGCTTTGGATATTCCTCAGCTTCTTTTCATACAGCTTTTAATCCTCGGAGTGAGGGACACTACTCTGTCAAATGATCTTTAGTGTAAATGGTACATGATTGATCCAGGTGGATATTGGTGGTCACCCGCCTATTCCACTTGGGGCCCCACCATTGTCTCTTTCAGTTTTTCTGTTTTGGCACAAATTACTATTTTTAGCAGGTTTTCGGGTCCTGAACTTCTGGAGCCATTTTGAGGCCCTAAACGACATTTTTTGGGCATCGTTTGTCTAACGAATATGATTCCATTCCAAAATCGATATTCGTGGTGACATTTGTAGTCCTAGGATAGATCCTTCTACTAATGTATCATGTGCATCAAACGGAGATAGTATGCCGAAGTTACGTCCCCTAGAAGCTGAAACACCAATTTACCCAAACGAGGCCCAAAGTTTTGGCGCTCATCTCCTAGGGTTAGGTTTTTGGATGTTTAGAGTTCTCCATTGTTTCTCCATAATAAATAGGTCCTCGAGCCTCATTGTAACACATTTCAGAGGTCTGTAGCCACCACATATTTTCTTAGAGATTCGCTACAAGAACCCTAGCTATTTTATTTTCGTTATGTTTGTAAGAATATTTATGTTATTTGATATCAATGAAATGAAGCCTTATTTCTGCTACATCTCTATGTTTATGGTTATTTCTATATTTTGTTGTGTTCCTGCATAAATCTAGATCAGTGGTATCAGAGCAGTCTGCTTTTTCTTGATCCTTCTTTGCATGTCCCCAACGAGGTCGGGGTATAAGGAGTTAGGGCTCGATCTGGTGGAACCTTTGCAAGATCAGCCTCGCAAACCCCGATGGATGCCCATGGGGGATGAAAATAAATATGAGGGAGTAAGAGATCCTATCAAAATATTTCTCTAGGAGGCCCTCGAAAAACAAAGGAACGCGATGATGGATAACTTTGCCCAGATCCTTCAACAGCTACCCACTGGCGGCGTATCTGCATCTAGCATCCACTATGGAGGTGAGATTCCCTTTAAGGTACAAGTAAATTTTTACATTCCCATATTTGAGGGTCAAATAGATGCAGATGTCATAGATAGATGGTTGAATCTATTAGAAGTATATTTCTCGATTCATGATTTTTCCGACCAGGAGAAGATTATTTTTGCACTCCAAAAAACTACCCCCCATGTCAAGGACTGGTGGGAAACCTAGTGTGAGAAAAAGGACGATATAGAACCCTCTCTGTTCTCATATGTACCCACTTGGAATTCTTTCTAAGATGCCATCAAGGAACAATATTATCCTGTGGGGAGCTATGAGGACAAGTACATAAAATGGACCACGCTGCGACAAGAAAGGGATCAAGATGTGCATGAGCTAACGAATCTGTTCCATACCCTGTGCACAAGGTTTGGTATCAAAGATTCAGAGAAACATCTGGTGCTAAATTATCGCATTTGTCTACACATATACATTCAGGAGGAAATGGAGTTCCTCGACATCTCCTCGCTCGGTACGACATACTGGTATGCTGCCAAGATTGAGCAGAAATTCAAATAGAAGAAAAAATACTTTGGATCTGTGAATCAAAAGCAAGGGAAAGGTGCTCCCAAACCGTAGAACAAAGGACAAAGCCAAGGCATGGCGGCTCAAGAAAACTTGTCAAAGCCACAAGCAAAGAACAACACCGCAAAGCCAAATAAGGACACGGGGAAGTGGTGTGAGTTCCATAAGAGCTCCACTCACAACACAAGTGAGTGTCGGGACAAGCATTCGTTGGTGGATGAGATGAGGGCTTCTGAGTCAGATGCATGCTCTGACTCTGAATCAGAACCTAACAAGGGCAATGACAAAGGGAAACAAATTATTGATGCAGAGCCCAACACCACTGTTGCCACTATGAAGATCCATAAGGAGGAACCGGAAGATCCAGAGGAGGAGGAACGTCTCTTCCACTCTCATATGTGGGTAAAGGGCTCCCCGGTATAGTTCATTGCCGATAATTGGAGCCAAAAGAACCTCATTTCAGTAGATGTTGTGAAGCGGTTGGGCTTGTCGACCACAACTCACGCACATCCATACACCATCGGGTGGCTTCACCAAGGATGAGATCTTCGCGTCAGCCAGCAGTGTCGTCTACCATATAGCATCAAGCCTGTCACGGATTAGGTATTATGTGACATTGCTCCTACTGATTTTTTTGATGTATTATTAGGAAAACCATACTTGTGGAAGCGTCATGATGTGTATGAGTCTCGGACTTGAGATGTTATTGTTACTTTGGGAAATAAGTTGTACAGGATACCAGAGGTACCACCTCCTGGCGCTATCTCTTTGGTTTCTACAAAATAATGCAGTAAACTCATTTCCCAAACCAAGAGGTAAATTTGTGTTTCAGAGGAGGTAAGGGCTCCTCTGCACGACAACAACAAATGCAGAGGAGCCACGACCTCCAGACAGGGCTCCTCTACACGACAAAAACAAATGGCAGAGGAGCCACGACCTCCAGACAGGGCTCCTCTACACGACAAAAACAAATGGACAAGGTTGTGGAGGAGTATGGGGACATCTTCACCTGACCCACAAGGGTTCCTCTGCACTATCAGGTCAAGCACCCGATTGATCTAACCCCAGGTGCGCCACTACCCAACGAACTGATCTATCAGCGCTATGTTCTATAGAATGATGAAATCAAGAGGCAGATTCAGGAGCTGCTGGAGAAAGGTCACATTCGACCAAGTTCATCACCCTGTGGGAGCCCAATCGTGTTGGTATAGAATAAGGACGAGACGCGAAGACTCTATATTGACTATCGAGCGTTGAACAAGATCACTATCCAGAATAGGTACCCAATCCCAAGGATTAATGATTTTCTATACTAACTCAAAGGGGCGAAATATTTCAGCAAGATTGACTTGAAGTCTGGGTATCACCAGGTACCAATCAAACCCTCCGATGTGTGGAAGACTACCTTCAAAGCCAAGGTAGCGCTTTTTGAAAGGCTGGTCATGCCTTTCGGGTTAACGAATGCTCCCGCAACCTTCATGAGGTTGATGGACGACCTCTTATGGCCATTCAATAAATCATTTGTAGTGGTGTACTTAGATGGCATTCTAATCTTCAACCAGACTTGGGAAGAGCACCTCCACCACATCCGACACGTCCTCCAAACACTACAGCAACACAAGTTGTGTGCCAATTTGGAGAAGTGCACTTTCGGCATGACCCAGGTTCAATATCTGGGATACATTAGTGATGAAAGGGGGGTGCATGTGGATCCAACCAAGATCCAAGTCATTCGGGATTGGCTAGCCCCAACCACTATAATAGAGCTTCACAGCTTTCTGGGTCTTGCTAATTTCGACCGTAGGTTCATGTTGGGATTGTCTCATATCACTTGGCCCTTGAGTCAAGTCACCAAGGGAGGAGCGAGAGAAAATTTATTTTGGTCAGAATCTCAATAGAAGGCGTTCACAGAATTGAAAAATCGCCTCTGTTCTGCCCCAGTGCTCACATTATCAGACTTGCAACAACCATTTCAGATCGAGATAGATGCCTCTGACTATGCTATTGGGGCAGTTCTTACACAACAGGGACATCCAATGGCATATCACAGTGAGACATTGTCTGACACAATTTTCAAGTATCCCACTTATGACAAAGAAATGTATTTCATTGTGCAAGCTTGTCGACAATGGAATCATTACATTTTGGGGAAGGAAAAAATCATCCACACAGACCACCGTCCCCTACAGTTCATACAAACACAAGGGAAGTTGCATAATGATCACCATCAAAAGTGGTCCACATATATGCAACAGTTTCATTTGAACATCAAGTATAAGAAGGGTAGCACCAATAATGTTGCAGATTGACTTAGCCAACCACCGAACATGCCACTCACCACCGTTCTCAACTCTTGTGGGCATGAGACTTTTGATTGGCCGCTTCTATACAAGAGCAACCCAGACTTAGGCCACACATACAAGGCACTCTTGGGGGGTACGAAAGTTCCAAATTTTCACCTCCAAGATGTACTTTTATGTCATCTGGGACACCTTAGTGTTCCTTCAAGCGAGCGTGCCAAGATGATATGGGAAGCACACTACAGTCAATTTGCTGGGCATTTTGGGGTCGAGAAAATAGTATTAGTACTGCAGAAGTAGTTCTATTGGTTGAACCTTCAAAAGGATGTCGGGAAGCACATCAGATCCTGCACTGCTTGTGCCATTGCCAAACCGACCATCAAGAAGCAAGGCCTATATACTCCGCTACCTACCCCTAGTCGACCTTGGGAATCCATCTCCATGGATTGCATGTCAGACCTGCCTTCTACTAAGCATGGAAATGACTTTGTTTTCGTGGTCGTTGAAATATTCTCGAAGATGGCCACTATGGCAGCGTGCAAGAAGAATATCATAGCAGAAGCCACTGCTAAACTCTTCTTTGAACGAGTGTGGGTGCACTTTGGGATCCCACAGTCTATCATATCAGTTCGGGATAGCAATTTCCTTAGCACATTTTGGTCTAGCCTTTGGTCAATGCTGGACACCAAGCTCACAAAGTCCACAACTTTCCATCCCCAAACAGATGGCCAGATAGAGGTCATCAACAGAATGATTATACACATTCTACGCATGTACAATTCAAATAATCCACGCACATGGGATGAGAGCCTCCCCTATGTACAACATAGTTACAATTGGGCTCTCCACAGCTCAATCAGTCACAGCCCCTTTCAGGTGGGCTTGGGATTCCAGCCACTATGTCCCATTGACATAGCCATGCCATTTGTGGCTACTCAGGCCGATTCGGCTCATGTCCAGTCTGAATTTGAAAAATAAAATAGCTTCATCGAGCGCATATAGTACATCTGCCAACAGGTTCATGACATATTGGACAGAGAAAATGCTAAGTACAAGCAACGCCATGATCAACATCAGGTGCCACACAACTTCCAGGTGGGCGACATAGTGTGGCTACATTTGCAGAAGGAGCACCTCACTGGACCCCAACGCAAGCTTCGCCCACTCCGATATGGGCTGTACACCATCACCAAGGTTGTAGGGAACAATGCCTTCGAGCTCATTATTCCACCATTCCTTGGTTTTCACCCAGTATTCAATGTGGACCACCTTTGTCCTTAATTCCCACCTCTAATGGACACCTCTGACATTGCAGAACAACTCACACCAACAGAGTTAAATCCAGACTGCATGGAATAGGCCACCAGAGATTGTATCATGGACATGCAAATCAAGAACACTTGCCAAAAAAAGATCCAATTGTATCGGGTTGTCAAAGCTGGCCAACTCCTGCACCAAGGAAAGTGGTTCGCCAGGGACCAAGTTCAGCAAAAGTTTCCTCATCTCATGGAGGAACTTAATGCAACAGGGACCATTGCTTCCTAAGGGGGAGGAATGATCCAGGTGGATATTGGTGGTCACCCGCCTATTCCACTTGGGGCCCCACCATTGCCTCTTTCATTTTTTCAATTTTGGCACAACTTACTATTTTAAGCATTTTTTCGGGTTCTGAACTTCTGGAGCCATTTTGAGGCCCTAAATGACGTTTTTTGAACGACGTTTTTTGGGAATCATTTTTCTAGCGAATATGATTCCATTTCTAAATCGATATTCATGGCAAAATTTGTAGTCCTCGGATAGATATTTCTAATGATGTATCATGTGCGTCAAACAGAGATAGTATGCTGAAGTTACTTCCCCGAGAAGTTGAAACACCAATTTACCCAAACGGGTTCCATAGTTTTGGCGCTTCATCTCCTAGGGTTAGATTTTTGGAAGTTTAGAGTTATCCATTGTTTCTCCATAATAAATAGGCCATCGAGCCTCATTGTAACACAGTTCAGAGGTCTGTAGCCGCCACATCTCTTCTCAGAGATTCGCTACCAGCACCCTAGCTATTTTATTTCCATTATGTTTGTAAGCATATTTATGTTATTTGATATTAATGAAATGAAGCCTTATTTCTATTGCAGCTCTATGTTTATGGTTATTTCTGTATTCTGTTGTCTTTCTGCATAAATCCGGATCAATGATTCAATCTTATCCAAAGGGAATTCTCTCCAATTGTGCTTCTTCTGAAAAAGAGGACAAAAAATAGCCAAATCTTGCTCTGCCTTAGCCTGTTTTTGGTTGTCCTGTAAATAATCCAACTATGTAGCTAATTTTCTCAAAATTTAAGTTTTGAAATCTTCTAAAATATTACTAATCATTGCTCGAGTTACTCCTCTGCCTAAATTATTTCTTGTTCTACTGAGAGGATCTCGAATTCCAGATCTGGTTCATGTACTTCCTTGCAAGCACTTGATACACAGTTTAATAATATAATCATAATATTATTGGGAAATATCACCTAATTTCCCCATTTAATTAATTGTTTCTACCCTCATTTCAGGCCTTTAATTAAAGCAATTTTCAACACTTCTTTGGGTAAAGTGTCGTAATATGATATCTGCAAGTTATACTGAAATATTTCAATGTATTCCTATAAGTTCTTACCATCTATAGCCATCATTTTAAAAAATTATTCTCTTAGGTCCCTTGATGGGAAATAATCCTGATATTTGGTAACGAATTCATTTTTCATTTCATCCCATGAATTTATAAAACCGCATCCTAGTCCCATAAACCAACTTAAAGTTTCTCCCTTCAATATAGAAGGAAACAGTTTCAATTTTTTTGGATTGGTAGTGTAATTGTAACCTTGCCATAGGACATTGAACCCAAAAAATAATCCATCAGCTTCTTTGGAAGTCATTATATGAAAATTTGGGATGTGTTTTTATGGAATGGCTTTCATTGGTGCATCGGCTAGTGGATCGACTATAGGATATTCTATGGTCGAGATATGTGTTTATGTTATTGTGTTTTCCATATAGTCAAAAATTTACCAGTAGTCTCTAGGGATTTCACAATCAGGAGGTACCATTTGAGGAGGAGTACTTTGGCTAGTGCTTGGCTCAGGGATTTGGCTAGTGTTTGACCCAGGAATGGGTCTCATAGAACTATTCAAATCATCGATTTCAGATTCTTTCCCTACAGCAAGAGTTGCAAGAGTTTCTGGTTCAGTGGATTGTGGGTTTGTTTCAAGAGGTTGTGAATATTCTCCACTGATTTTAACTTCCCCCTATTTTAAGTTTCAAGAATTCCCCAGGTATTTTTTATAAGGACTAAGGTGTTTAATGGGTGTATCTTGAAAGAGTTGTTCAAATCCTTCAGTATTATCATGAATCTTAGCATGAGCTATAGAAGATGATCCTGCCACTCGAGAGGAAATAATAGATCCCTTCTTGGATATTGTTCAGGGGCCTACCAATGTGTAATGTCCCTAAATTGATGCTTTTTAAAATAGGTAGTTAAAAACTTTAAGGTTCAAAGTGGACCCCAAAGAGCATATTGATGGTGGATATATTCTATTAAATTAAGTTAATAAAATAAAATAGAAATTAATGTGCAATTACTAGATTATGATTAGAGATCTGGAAACCAAATCCATGAGGATGGATAAGGTTGTAAGAATTTCCCAGACTTCCAAAAATCCTTGGAAGGAATAAAGTAAATACTAAAATTAGATTGGATATAAAAATCTAAAAGGCACCTTAGTAAAGAGGAAATTACTAGGATGAGGTGGAATAAAGCTGTAAAAGTAGAAAAACTAACTTTAAAAGTACCTTTGTGGAAGAAACAAAGGGAAAGCCTAGGCAAATAGGAATACAACATCTTGAACTAACTGGACGCAGTTAAGGGAAACAGGCTGGGGAAAGCAAGATTATAGAAGCAGATTCCAGATAGACAAGAGGTTATCTCTCCCTGGAGGAAAAGATCTTTGCTCAGGGGTGAGTTTTGGAGTAAGAGCTCTAAGATTGGGAAGCAACTAGTCAAACCTACATGGTATGCACATTTAAGTTGAAATGGTATTTTATTTAAATTATAGTGTTGTTATGAACTACTATAAATGATAAATTGGCCATGTTAATACGAAAAATTCTGAGTTTAAATTTGTGATTAGAAATTGGGAATTTTGTGGGTACAGTTATCTTTTGTTGGTCTGTACATTTAACAGAAATCACTATAGAAAAATAGTAAAATCTGTATCGTTTCACATACATCTTCTGTAGAGGACCAACTCTCATAATGTCTAAAACGTTGTGATGGGTCTAGATCTGAGGTTAGGAACCTCACAGAAACTGACATTTCCATATTTTAGTTGGTTTAGTATTGTGTTATTAAAATTTGCAACTCATCGATAAATACATTCTAAAATAGAAATTAATATAGAGATTTAGAATAAGTAGATACTTTATAGCTAAAGATATGCTATACTGTACATTTACATATCTTTGTACTAGCTAGAGGAAGATAAATCAGAACTGAAGTTAATGTAGACATGTATATACCTGAATTGCATCTTTATGTTAAAAGAAGAAAGTGAGAGTACCTTTGTAAGGAAAAACATTCTGATATTGAATATTGAATTAAATCTGAGTAGTAGTTATTTATACATGAATATGGAACAATTTCATAGTATTTCTTTCAAAAAAATTATTCTGACATATAGTTATAACGATTGAAATATGAAATAACAGTATTTAACAGGATTTGAACAGTGTACAAAAGAGATATATGTATTGACAAAATATTGATATTGAGGTAAGTATGGTTACAGATGCACAACTATATTAAGGAAATTTGTGCATATTAACAGAAAATGATTTTTGTACTATATCAATAGAAGAAATATAGCAGACATGCATTAGATTTCAATAATTTGTAAAGTGTTCAGATATATGTGTATACAGAACAAATTCTTCATAGGGACCAAATAGAATAACTATTGCGAACAACAAATTGAAAATATATTACTACAATATTAAGGATAGTTGGAAATTTCCATTGTGCACTGAAGGGAAATTACAATCCAATTATATAACAGTTATAATTATCAAACAATAGTCGTAGACAATACTCTGGTTATATATCAAGCTACAGGTAGTTAACTTATACAATTCTAGGAAATGAATCCCTTATGGGAAGAAAATAGAAAATAACCTTCCGAAGTCATGAATTGATTTCGACTCTGACATGAAAGTTGAAGACCAACCTGAATAAGAAATTCGAGCTAGTTAATGGTTAGGGAAATCTTGAAGTAAACTTATTCCAGTACAGGTTCCCGGATCTAAAATTACCTGCAAGGGATATTACAGTGGAAATCAACCTTTGTTGTTGTCATATTCAGAGATAAGTTAGCCAGCAAAATATCACAAAACCCAGATACTCATATTAACTGTTGGAAATTGGGTTCAACACTCCTTGTGTGTTTCGCAACATGGACTAACCGCCTCTCCTGGATCCTAACTCTGGCGATTATAGAGGAGAATAAGGGACATTGGATTCAACGCTCCCCATGTGTTTCACAACATGGACTAACTGCCTCTCGTTGATCCTAACTCTGGCGATTGTAGCGGAGACTAAGGCCTGAGGGTTTTGGTCTAACGGAAATCATGATTCCAACATTAACTTCTCGATAGTCGAAGAAGCGAATGATCTGTTACCATAAAATTCACGGAATTAAATCCTATTTTAAAAAGAAAACTAATAAAATCTTATAGCTGGATTTCAACCAAAATAATCATAATAATGTTCGAATACGTATAAATGGCATTGTTTTGTAAGTCCATAAGAAACTTAAGAAATAATATTTTAGACATGTAGATTCTCTGTCAGAGACAAAGATATATAAGGTCGGGAAATATATTGAATGAAGGAATTACAAGTATGCGGGAAATGTAAAACAAATTATGAAATAAAAACGAAATATATATATGGAAATATAACCAGAACTATATTCTTAAATGGGTAATGAAGTCGTATGGTACCTTTGTCTTCATATATGGGGTCTGGGTAGACAGCAGAGACTGGATGAATACTGTGAACCTTCACCTACGGTGTAGATCAACGCAGTTAAACTGTGATTGCGGAAGTTTAACTACAAAATTTTCATAAGAATTAGGGACACAGAAATGAAAACTTCAGCACCCGAGATGGGTTTCATGTAAACATTCATGTAGAAATTATTTGAATAAAGACATTGAATACAACTTACAGGAGATCTCAAAAACAATGGTGATTGACAGTGAAAAATTAAGGAAGAAGGAATTGTAAACTTTAAATTCTGAACCTAAATTATAAACTCAAAAGGAAAAATGAAATAGGCATTACGTTAAACAAAAATAATACAACCACTAAAATAGTTAAAAAGGGACAGAGAAGTATCTAGACCCAATCTCGCATAAAACTAGGACTAATAAACATAGAAAATAATTTAATGGAAACAGAGGAGTAAACATTACCGGTAAATTTTAACCTGTGGGTAATGCCTAAATTCATATAGCACCATATAATGTTGATGGCCATGCCATTGTGCTAGTCCACATTATTCCATATGAAAAAAAATTATTGGTCACAGAAAATCTCCAAGAAATAACTGTAGATTCGAAATAGTATGAGTTACCTCTTACCATGTTAAATGAAGATGGCCTCGGTGAAAAACATGTTCTCTCTTTTTTTAGGGGCTGACTGTGAACAATATGAAATCATGAGGGCCAAAAGGAATGACAGATCTTATGTGTTCATCGGCATGAGCCACAAAAAATCCAATGTATATGTTGTTGTCTAAGAGTCGTGAAAAAAATAAGAATTATCATAAAAAAAATGAGGATATTTAAGAGAATATTGAAAACCTAACTAAAGGGTAATCTACGTCGTCCACGTGTAGGTAGATTAGAGTACTCGAGCGGATCAACGTAATGTAGGTATGTACAAAAGAGCCATGTGTTCGAGTACTAAGCATTCAATGAGATGAAATCCTAAGAAATCCCAAAGCATGAAGTCGGACTCAACCACTGACGATATAGTCATTCAACCATTAACTCAACCAGCTGTCATCTTCTGATGTATTGAATTTCAAGGACCATCTGGCAGTAAAATTAATATAGAAATATATAGGGTACAAGTACTATCAAAAAGTGAAATTATCCATTGGCGGTTTATAAAGGTAACAGCTTAATATAAGAAATTATGAAATTGGTTATGAGTTTAAATGTTTTTTATTTGGTTAAGTGGCATACGAAATGTCAAAATTAGAGGTGGTTGGAATATAAGGAAATATCATTCCAGAAAATTTTATGGTGCCAATATTATCATAAACGACTAATCCCTAAAGTGCTTAAACCTAGGGGGGAAACGAATTTCTGTAAGGGTAGCCGAAATGGAATCCAACGGAAAATGGTATGGGTGGATACCATAAAGATATGATTCAAAAGGAGGACCTCTTAGACCTAATTGAGTTCATAAAATAATTTGAATAAGACATAATTAAATTTAAATTCTAGCATATTAATTAAATGATTTAGATTTCACTAAAGTATAGTCACAGCCTTACACTAATTTCATGTATCACATAAAGATATAAAGTAACGTATTTAAATATGTTAATTCAAATAGGATATTCATGAAAGTGAAATGATTAAGTCAAAAAGGAATTGACTTAATTCAAACGTGTAAGGGTAAGTTCTAAAGTTAAAAAAGAAAAATATTAAAATATAAAATGGGAAGTATTAAAGTAAACATTCTTCCAAAATGTATGGTTGCAATTAATAATCCATGATTATAAGGGGGGTTTTGCAATGACTATGTGATACAAAATCAAAGAGTGAGTAATTACATATAGAGAAATTCGACATATGCCACATAATTATATGTGTGTTAAAGCATATGTTCCAAGGTATAATCTTTGTAGTTATGAGATGGTATATGAGAGTCACTTAACGTCTATTGCCACACAATCATATTTAACACATGTAAAGTATTTAAGTACTATAAGGGTTAGTGCATAAATGAAAGAGAAATAAGGTGTTCGTAAATGAGACATAGAAGACTTTTTAATGTATCATTCCCTAATGAAGTATAAATGGAAATTCTATGTTAGAAGAAGGTCTTAACCAACGTTGTTGGAAAGTGCAATATTGTAGTAAACTATATCTTAACAAACAGTGTAAGTGAATTATTAGTGACAGAAAAACGTCAGAATGTGACGCGTGACAGTAAACCAAAATAAAGAGGGTGAGAAATTACTATAAATAAATAATAATAATAATAATAATAATAATTACAAAATGAGAGGTGTTACAAATGGTATCAAATCCCATGTTAGAACACTGGGGAAAAATGTGTGCTCACACCAGAAAATTTTTGTTGCTATAAATTTTGTTAAATTTAAATGTCAGTAATGTTTAAATTCATGAACAGTGAAACAGTGTTGAAACATATAGCTGCGAACTATGATAAAATGGGATGAGCTTTATGTGGATCTGGGTGTGGAGAAAACCCTATAGATCCAAGTATTTCATTGATGGCTATGATGCATCAAGGACAAAGAGAAAAAGGAACTGTAAATTACTTAGAATAATTATGAGGAAGATGATGCCTCTAGATAGTCTAGGAGGAATAAGGAATTCCAGAGGAATTCTGAAAACAAATTAATTAGACCTTCCTCCTATGATGGAAAAGCGAGGATTATACCAAAGTTGGTTCCGAAAGAAGATATATAATTTTAAAATGTGAAAGGAGGAAAACAAGTGACAATGGGTCACATATGCTTTTAAATTAGTAGATAAATTATAAGGAGTGATGTGGCAATGTTACAAAGGTTGAGTTCTCAGAGTAAATTGAGAAATGAACAATAATTGATTAGTAAAAGAATTCAAATATTAAAATACCAAATTTCCATGAAAGAACAAGTAATAAATAACTCCTTAACTTTAGAATTCCACTTATATATGTGCTAAGGAAGGTTACATAAATGAAATAACAAGGATATGGTCAATTCAAATATCATTACAAGAGGTAATGGTAATAGCAAGGAAAAATTCGGATGATGAAAAAAAAAAACTACCTACCTATTAGCTATAAGGAGATCGATGAGGAATTATGTCTCCTGCAATTCGTAAAATCAGTAATATGGAAAGCTAATAATGGTATAATAACGTAACTATGATTAAAAAGAACAAGACTGATGAAAAGTGTAGAGTGGAAAAACCACAATTTGATAAGAAAACCCTCTCAAAGATCCAAGAATGGAATAACGAAACATATATCGTGGATAAAGATTTACTTTAGAAATAAAAAATTTACATAAGAAAGTTCTACATAACTGCACATTTTAGACATTTTATCAGTATAAATATGAACTATGTTGTAGAACAAAGGAGGCTAGAGAAAATTGAAAATAAATTTACAGATATGCAAGATAAACAACATGTTTTGTTTTGGTTGATGAACCTAGATGTGGTTTGAAAAAATACAGGAAGATTCCAACAAGCTGAAATTTTCTACAGAATTGACATATCAAATTTCCTAAGATTGCGGAAAGGTAACCAATTATAAAGAACCTTAGTTAGAGTTAAATGTTTCCATTAGCTATTTCCATGTGATAGAAATAGGAATAAATTGGGTATGATAACAATAAGTACCTACCAAATTGTTGAAAGAAACCACTACAGGATATATGTAGTGATGGAAAACTAGTGATATTACAAAATCCAGCTAGAAAAGGGCTGAAAATTATATGCTATGGAATGAAGATAGCAAACTAAAATATAAACTGGTAGAAAAATTTCCAGTCAACAGTGAGAGTAAAGAGATATTTTTGTATGAAATTCCAGATAAATTCCCAAAATAGGGAAGTTGATTATTAAATGAAGATTAAACCATGTGTTACATCAAAATTGGTGAGAGTTAAAATTGAAGCAATAACAAGTGTTGAATAGAAACTATGTAAGACCAATTAGATCCCTGCTAGGAATACCAGTCATGTTGGTCAAAAGTAAAGATGGAACCTCCAAAGTAAGTATATATTTCTGAAAGAAAAGCTAAATAAAGAACAAGATACAAAAAAATTATGAATTCTACAGGATTTGTTTGGTCCTGTTTTATTCGTCAGGTAAACCATAACATAACAAAAAACGTGGAATTGTTTTCCAATTCTATCAAAGTCTAGAGGAGCAGTAGTGGGTGGAGGAAAATCTCAAGAGAGCATGAATTGAGTTACAATCCTAATATTTATCTTTTTAAACTCAACTTATACAAAAATCTCTCTACAGCCACAAGGAGAGAAAAATGCATAGACCGGAAAGGGGTCAATATAGCTTGAACAGTTAAAAGACTTCACCTAATCCTAGTTAATATTTGAAAAGCATGTGATACTAAGGATTGTACAAAAGTAGTGGAGGTTCAAACGTATGATTAGAATATATATATATATATATATATATATATATATATATATATATATATATAAGCATAATTATATTCAGTTAGTAATACAGGTTTCACATTAAAAATGTAAGCCTTGCACTTGACGGGGGTCCATTCAGAACACCTAAAATTGAAGTAGAAATTCTTCAAAAATAAGGAAAATTCTAAGCAAACTGGGTGTTTTCATTTCCTTAATAAGTTTGAAAGAAACTGAAAAAGATGTTGGGATGTTTTGAAAAGAGGAATGCCTAAAACTGTGAAAAATATTCAAGTAATAAAAAATTTTGGCTATGAATAAGTGAGACAAGTAGAATGAATGCAATAGTAAAGTAGGAAAATACCTCTAAGTAAAAACTAAAAAATACCGAAATATTGATAGGTATTTCCAATTAGAAAGAACTGATAATTGCAAAATTAGAGGGTATATTAATAATGTTACCTCAGTACAGTATAAATGGTAGAAAATTACCATAAGATGTCCTTATTTCAGACATACTGATGACTCAATTTAAATTCAAGATTTAAAAAGAGGACATGTTTGATCTGATAAGAGGAAAGAGTAATGAAAAACCCTGTGTAAAATGTCGCTAAGAGACAATGAAACCTAGTTATCAGACAAAAATATGGATCCTATGCATATTTTAGAATAGAAAGATGAAGTTGATTAAGTAAAGAAATTAAAAAGGGTTGGCTTAGAAACGGGGTGATTTAGAAACTGAGGTTTTTAAAAAAAAAAATTTATCAAAGTGTGCAAGACCAAAATTGTAAGCAGATATAAAAGATGTAAGGTAATAACAATATACTTGATGAGGAAAAATTCAAGTGGAAATAGAGAATTGAGTTATAAACCGTATTACTGAGCATGGTGATTACTATCTGAATTTATTGATAAAATAAATCAAATAGAAGGTACATGAAGTGTAGGTATGAACTGGGAAAAGGTAAGAAGAACCTCTCCATATGATAAAGTTGTTCTTCTAAATTTATGAAATTCTAATGAAAAGGTATTTGTTTTTTTTAGCAAAGTGTGTAACAGGAATTGTACAACCCGATCAAAGGAGTCAAAGGTGAAATTACATGCAGAGTAATCATCAAGGTGTCGAACTAGACCATGTTTGCGTGAGGAGGAAGTCTCGCCAAAAAATAGGAAATGATAAGCCATGTGCTAAAGTTTCACTATACTACTTTGAACCTTGAAGGGTTTTGCTAACGAGTAAATTCATTGAAGTTATTAAAGTTCATAATATTTTTATGGTTATTTCTAATCAATATATATATATATATATTACTCATATGAATTGATATGAATGGTGGACAGACAGAATCAGGAATAAAATATTTTTTTTTCAGATGTACTTCTTATAATGAAGCAGGAAGAAAATCAAACTCTAGGGTATAGTAGTGAGTAGAGTAAAAGTAGAGGAAGCTACATGTACTCTGATGAAATTGCTGGGAATTAGAAGAAAAGATGAAGGAGGAATTTTCATCCCGAGTTAGCAATCAACATCGAAAATTGTAACACCGAGGACGGTGTTCAGTTTTAAGGGTGGAATATGTAATGTCCCTAAATTGTTGCTTTTTAAAATAGGTATTTAAGAAATTTAAGTGTCAAAGTGGACCCCAAAGATCATATTGATGGTGGATATATTTTATGAAATTAAGTTAATAAAATAAAATAGAAATTAATGTGCAATGACTACATTATTATTAGAGATCTGGAAATCAAATCCATGAGGATGGATAAGGTTGTAAGACTTTCCCAGAATTCCAAAAATACTTGGAAGGAATAAAGTAAATACTTAAATTAGATTGGAGATAAAAATCTAAAAATTACCTCGGTAAAGAGGAAATTACTAGGATGAGGTGGAATAAAGCTAGAAAAGTAGAAAAACTAGCTTTAAAAGTACGTTTGTGAAAGAAACAAAGGGAAAGCCTAGGCAAACAAGAATACAACATCATGAATTAACTAGACGCAATTAAGGGAAACAGGCTGGGGAAAGCAAGCTTATATAAGTAGATTCCAGATAGACAATAGGTTGTCTGTCCCTAGAGGAAAAGATCTCTTCTCGGGGTGAGCTATGGAGAAAGAGCTCTAAGGTTGGGAGGCAACTAGTTGAACCTACGTGGTATGCAAATTTAAATTGAAATGGTCTTTCATTTAAATTATAATGCTGTGATGAACTACTGTAAATGATAAAGTAGCCATGTTAATACGCAAATTTATGAGTTTAAATATGTGATTAGAAATTGGGAATTTTGTGAGTACAATTATCTTTTGTTAGTCTGTACATTTAACAGAAATCACTATAGAAAAATAGTAAAATATGTATTGTTGCACAAACATATTATGTAGAGGACCAACTCTCAGAATGTCTAAAACCTAGTGATGGGTCTAGATCTGAAGATAGGAACCTCACAGAAACTGACGTTTCCATATTTTAGTTGGTTTAGTATTATGTTATTAAATTGTGCAGCTCATCAATAAATAAATTTTGAAATATAAATTAATGTATAGATTTAGAATAAGTAGATACTTTATAGCTAAAGATATGCTATACTGTACATTTACATATCTCTGTACTAGCTAGAGGAAGATAAATCATAATTGAAGTTAATGTAGACATGCATATACCTAAATTGCATCTTTATGTTAAAATAATAAAGTGGGAGTATCTTTGTAAGGAAAAACATTATAATATTGAATATTGAATTAAATCTGAGTAGTATTTATTTATACATGAATATGGAACAACTTCATAGTATTACATTCATAATTTTATTCTGACATATAGGTATAAGAATTGAAATATGAAATAACATTATTTATCAGTATTTGAACAATATACAAAAGAGATATCTATATTGACAAACTATTGATACTGAGGCAAGTATGGTTACAAATGCACAACTATATTAAGGAAATTTGTGGATATTAACAGAAAATGATTTTTGTACTATATCAATAGCAGAAATATAGCAAACATGCATTAGAGTTCAATAATTTTTAAAGTATCATGATATATGTGTATACAGAACAAATTCTTCATAAGGACCAAATAGAAGAACTGTTGTGAATAACAGATTGAAAATATATTACTACAATACTAAGGATAGCTGGCAATTTCCATTGTGCACTCGAGGGAAATTACAGTCCAATTATATAACAGCTAAAATTATCAAACAATAGTCACATACAGTACTCTGGTTATATATCGAGCTACAAGTAGTTAACTTATACAGTTCTAGTAACTGAATCCTTGATGGGAACAAAACGGAAAATAACCTTTCAGAGTCATGCATTGATTTCGACTCTTACAAGAAAGTTGAAAACCAACCCGAATAAGAAATTCGAGCTAGTTAATGGTTGCAGAAATCTTGAAGTAAACTCTTCCAGTACAGGAACCCAGATATGAAATTACCTGGAAGGGATATTACAAAGGAAATTAACCCTTGTTGTTGTCATATTCAAAGATAAATTAGCTAGCAAAAGATCACAAAACCTAGATACTGATATTACCTTCTTGACAGTCGAATAAGCGAATGATCTGTTACCATAAAATTCACGGAATTAAATCCTATTTTAAAAAGAAAACCAATAAAACCTTATAGCTGGATTTCAACCAAATTAATCATAATAATGTTCGAATATGTAGAAATGGCAGCATTTTGTAAGTCCATAATAAAATTAAGTGATAATATTTCAGACCTGTAGATTCTCTATCAGAGACAGAGATATCTAAGGTCGGGAAAGATATTGAATGAAGGAATTATGAGTATGTGGGAAATGTAAAACAAATTATGAAATAAAAATGAAATATATATGGACATATAACTGGAACTATATGCTTAAATGGGTAATGAAGTCGTATATTACCTTTCTTTTCATATATGGGGTCTAGGTAGATAGCAGAGACTGGATGAATATCGTGAACCTTCACCTGCAGTGTAGATCAACGCAGTTAAATTGTGATTGCAGAAGTTTAAATAAAAATTTTCATAAGAATTAGGGACACAAAAATGAAAATTTCAACACCCAAGATGGGTTTTACATAAACATTCTTGTAGAAGTTAGTTGAATAAAGACACTAAATACGACTTACAAGAGAGGTAAAAAACAATGGTGATTGACAGCGAAAAATTAGGGAAGAAGGAATTGTAAACTTTAAATTCCGAACCTGAATTATAAACTCACAAGGAAAAATGATATAGACGTTCCGTTAGACAAAAATAAGATGAACACTAAAATAGTTCAAAAGGGACAGAGAAGTATTTGGACCCAATCTCACATAAAACCAGGACCAATAAACATATAAAATAATTTAATGGAAACAGAGGAGTAAACATTACTGGTAAATTTTAACCCATGGGTAATGCCTAAATCCATATAGCAGTAGAGAATGTCGACGGCCATGCCATTGTGCTGGTCCACATTATTGCAGATGAAAAAAAAAATCGATCACAGAAAATCTCCAAGCAATAACTATAGATTCGAAACAGTATGAGTTACCTCTTACCATGTTAAAATGAAGATGGCCTCAGTGAAAAACATGTTCTCTCTTTGTTTACGGGTTGATTGTGAATAGTATGAAATCGTGAGGGCCGAAGGGAATGACAGATCTTACGATTTCATCTGCATGAGCCACAGAAATGCCACTGTATATGTTGATGTCTCAGAGAAACAAATAAGAATGATCATAAACAAACACGAGGATATTTAAGAGAATATTGAAAACCTAACTGAAGTTTAATCTACATCATCCATGTGTAGGTAGATTAGAGTATTCACGTGAATCAACGTAATGCAGGTTTGTACAAAAGAGCCATGTGCTCGAGTACTAAGCATTTAATGAGATGAAATCCCAAGAAATCCCAAAGCATGTAGCCGAACTCAAGCACTGACAATATAGTATTTCAACCATTAACTCAACCAGCTGTCATCTTCCAATGTATCAGAGTTCGCAGACCGTCTAGCAGTGAAATTAATATAGAAATATAAAGGGTAAAAGTACTATCAAAAAGAGAAATTATCCAGTAGCAGGTTATAAAGGTAAGAGCATAATATAAGAAATTATGAAATTGGTTATGAGTTAAAAAAATTTCAATTTGGTTAAGTGGCATACGAAATGTCAAAATTATAGGTGATTGGAATATAAGGAAATATCATTCCATAAAATTTTATGGTGCCAATATTATCATAAACGACTAATCCCTAAAGTGCTTAAACCTAGGGTGGAAATGAATTTCTGTAAGGGTAGTCGAAATGGAATGCAGTGGAAAATGGTATGGTTGGATACCATAATGATACGAGGACCTCTTAGACCTAATTCAGGTCATAAAAGAATTTGAATAGGACAGAATTAAATTTAAATTCTAGCATATTAATTAAATGACTTAGATTGCACTAAAGTATAGTCGCAGCCTTACACTAATTTCATGTATCACATAAAGATATAAAGTAACGTATTAAAATATGGTAATTCAAATAGGATATTCATGAAAGTGAAATGTTTAAGTCAAAGAGGAATTGACTTAATTCAAACGTGTAAGGGTAAGTTCTAAAGTTAAAAAAGACAAATATTAAAATATAAAATGGGAAGTATTAAATTAAAAATTCTTCCAAAATGTATGGTTGCAATTAATAATCCATGATTTTATAAAGGGGGTTTTGCAATGACTATGTGATACAAACTCAAAAAGTGAGTAATTACATATAGAGAAATTCGACATATGCCACATAATTATATGTGTGTTAAAACATATGTTCCAAGGTATAATCTTTGTAGTTATGAGATGGTATATGAGAGTCACTTAACGTCTATTGCCACACAATTATATTTAACACATGTAAAGTATTTAATTACTATAAGGGTTAGTGTGTAAATGAAAGAGAAATAAGGTGTTCATAAATGAGACATAGAATACTTGTTAATGCATCATTACCTAATGAAGTATAAAGGGAAATTCTATGTTAGAAGAAGGTCTTAACCAACATTGTTGGAAAGTGCAATACTGTAGTAAACTATATCTGAAAAATTAGTGACAGTGAATTATTAGTGATAGAAAAGCATCGGAATGCAACGCATGATAGTAAACCAAAATAAACAGGGTGAAAATTTACTATAAATAAATAAAAATTACAAAATGAGAGGTGAGCACTACACGATGCTTCAAATTCATATTTTCGAATGATTTTGTTGATAAATTTCGGCCTTACAAGGAAAACCTGACCTTGGTATTTGGTGCTTTTTGGTGTAATGTTTTGAGCTACAACAACCTCGATCCTAAGATTCTTCTTAATCATGCATACCTACATAATTCAAGTGTATCAGCTAAGGGTAGGCACCGGCACAAGCCTTTTACTTGGTGCATGCGTAGGTTCTTACCTTCCGTCTTCAAAACCCAACCCTTCAAATAAATAGCTAATACTCTTTGAAAACCTCCTTGGAAATGACGCAAAGATGTTGGGTGCTAAATTATTCATAAAGAATCAATTTAAACCTCTAGACATTAAATTGTCAACTCGGGATTTAGTTTTTTTATTGCAAGGTTTTCGACACAGTTTGTGCAAGAGTAGTGTTAAACTAATATGATCTAAATAAACTAATGAGAAGCATAAACTAAGAAATTAAAGGAACAACAAAATCTTCACTAAAATAACACATTATTTTTATCTTTAAATTGTAATGAACTTGATAACAAAAGTAAGTTAAATCCCATGCAGAAACCAAAGAGTAATTCAAGTTTTTTCCTAGGGAAAAATAAATTGCAATTAAAGGAACGAAGATGCATTTATCATTAAAATGTTAAGTTCTTCAAAGATGGAAATTCACACTTTCTATGGAAAACAATAACTAGGCATAACGTTGTAAAGGAAATCTTCACTACAATTGCTTACAAAGAGTAACAGTAAATGTAGCAACAATAACTTTAATCCATGAAACAATTAATCATGGAAAACTGAAAGTAAAATGTAATAATAATATAGTGGAAGACAATATCCACTCCATGATTGGGCTTACGGTCTTTGGAATGTGACTTTCTTGTAGTTAACTCAATGCACTAGATTAAAACTAGGCCAATTAAGACTTCATTAATATGCAACGGCAAATTACAAGAGAATTTTGCAAAAACTCAGGATTGTCTATTTCTCCATTCTCACTTGCAAAATGGTAGGAATAATTATTAACCTCTACTAAAGTTTAACTCTACTTTTATATTACAAAATGATTTTAAATTTGAAATGATAAAGTTATCCTAAGAATTAGAAGCTTCTCAAGATGCTTAATTCAAGTTGTGAAATCTGTAACATCTTCCTCATAATAGGAGGTCACGATCCTCTTTCCAACTGTCTCATGCATATAAGGTGGCGATCCATTTTCAACATGCCACAAAAATTGTGAACGATGTTCAAATTGTGCGGTCTTCTTTAGCTATTCTTGGAACATCAATCAAAATCAAATATTTCTTGTCCAGATATCCACCCAAATCGCGAGTTAATAACATCTGAAGACTTGAATCGATTCACTAATGATATAAAATGACAAACAATTATTAACTCCTTTCTAGAACTCTTTAGCATTCAAATTATCCTAATCTATGTTCAAAAGGCTTGAGACACTAACTATCAACTAAGGAAATAAGGTGAAGAATTATACCAATTCCAAGGCCCAATAGGCAGAGAAAAAAGTGTTAGTGATGGGTAAAGGAAGAGTCAATATCAAAACAAATAAGGGGGAGAAGAAGTATATTATTTCATATGCATATTTTGTTCCAATATTAAAACAAAATCTGATAATTATTGGATAACTTATTTAAAATGGGTAGAAATTCATTCTAAAAACTGCTTAATGCATAATGTTGGATAAATTTCCAAGAAAGAAACAGTTCAAATAAAAAGCAACAAAATGTTTCTCGTAAACATAAAACCATATTTGAAGGAAGAAGATGTGCAAGAACAACTATTAATGAATTCACAAGAAGATGAAAGAAATATTGCAACTTTCACAGAAACAAACTTTCAAGTAGAGATTGAAGATGAAATTTTTCTATGGAATCTAATATTTGGTAATCTTAAAATTGGGGATTTAAATCTACTACACATGAAATGCATGGTGAATAGGTTTCCACGAATAGAAAAAATGAATAAAGTGTGTGAAGGATTCATCTTGGGAAAAAAACATAGAGAGTCATTTCTGGTAGGAAAGTCAATAAGGCAAAAAACACCTTTGCAAATTTTCCACTCAGATATACGTGGAACAATGTAGACACCATCAATTGGTGGAAGTTATTATCTTTTGACATTCATAGATGACTAAACAAGGAGGACATGGGTTTACTTCCTAAGACAAGAAAATGAAGTGTTTGAGTGCTTCTATCAATGAAAAGATCTTGTTGAGAAACAAAGTGGTTAATACATCAAATTTTTAAGAATTGATAGAGGTGGAGAATACATCTCAAATGATTTCCTACATTTCAGCAAGGAGCATGGAATTAATAAAAAATTTAAAACAAGGTATACAACTCAAAAAAATGGTGTTGTAGAAAGGAAAAATAGAGCAATTATGGAAATGGCTAGGAGTATGTTGAAAGAAAAGGATTTTCCAAATGACTATTAGGCTTAAGTTCTCGCTTGTGGAACATATATTAAAAATAGGTGTCCAACCAAAAGAGTGAAGAATGTGGTTCCTAAAGAAGCATGGAGTGGAAGAAAACATAGTGTCACTCCCATGAGAGTGTTTGGATGTGTGGAATATGCACATATCCCAGATAAATTAAGAAATAAGTTTGACAACAAGGGGGAGAAATTCTTAGTTGTGAGATATTTTCATGAATCCAAGGCATATGAACTCTATAATCAATTAACCAATATGGTCATAATCATCAGATATTTACATTTCATAGAAGATGAATCATGCGATGGATTTTTGGAGAGGACAATTAATGTGGTAGCAAGTCTACCACAATAAGACAAAGAGAAATTTACATTAGCAAGTAAATTCTTCAATGATGACACCTCCTAAACCTCTTCAAGATCAACAAAGAAGTCATCAAGTGACATTTTCAGCAAACAATAGGACATTTTTTTGCATTGAAGAAAATAATCCTCCAAGTGCACAAAAAATATTGACACCTCCACATTCTCAAAGCTCAACAACAAGTGACATATCAAGTCCATCTTTGGAAAGCATGAGAAGATAAAAAATTATAAATTTGAGTGATATTTATGATTAAAATGAAGGTGAAAATAGCACATCTATGAATTCTCTATTTGCTTTATTTTTTCATGTAGATGATCCAATTCATTTTTAATATGTTGTCAAGGAGAAAAAGTGGGTAGAAATAATGGATGAAGAAATAGAGGCAATAGAAAAGAATGGCACATGGGAGTTAGTGAATCTTCTATAATGAAGAGAATTCATTGGAGTGATGTGGATCTATAAGACCAAAATTAATGTTGAAGGAAGGATTGAAAGAAAAAAATCAAGGATGGTTGTCAAGGGATACAAACAACAGAACAAAAGAGATTATACGGGGACATTTGTGCTAGTGGCAAGAATATAAACAATGTAGATAGTATTAGAACTTGTCATGAAACATAAATGGAGAGTATATCAAATGGATGTGAAATCAAAATTTTTGAATGGAGTGTTGAAAGAGGAAGTGTATGTGGCGCAACCACATAGTTATGAAGTTCAAGTCCAAGAAGACAAGGTGTATAGACTAAAGAAAGCTCTTTATGGGTTGAAAAAAGCACCATGCACATCATATAGCAAGATAAACACTTACTTGTTAGAACATGGCTTTAGAAAATGTGATAGTGAGCATACACTCTACATCAAAGAATGTGACGGTGTGGTTCTAATTGTTGTTTTATATGTAGATGATATGATTTCTATAGAGAGTGGTGATATCCTCATTGTTGATTTCAATTAAGTCATGAAAAGTGAGTTTGAAATGACAAATTTCGGATTGTAAAGATACTTTCTAAGCATAGAAGTGAAAAAATGGAAGATGAATTTTTTATTTCTCAATTAAGGTATGCTTCAAGAATCTTGAATAGGTTTAATATGCAAGACAAAAAGTCTATGCCAACTCTAAAAGTTATGGGTTTGAAACTAAGAAAAAAAATTGCAGCAACAATGTCAATCTGATACTATACAAAAGTATGGTTGGTAGTTTGATGTATTTTACAACAACTAGAACAGATTTAATGTATGCAGTGAGTTTGGTCTCAAGGATAGACCAAAGGAGACACACCTAAAAGAAGCTAAAATAATTCTAAGGTATGTAAAGATAACCAAAGGATATGATATATTATACACCGCATCAAATGATTTTAGGCTGGTTGGCTACACTAACTGTGACTAGGAAGGAAGTGTCGATGACAGAAAGAGAAAATCAAACTATATTTTCGATATGTGTTTGGAAGCCATTGGATGGGCTTCTAAGAAACAACTAGCAGTGTCAACGTAGACAGCTGAAGTTGAATATGTTGCAGCAACAAGGGAAACATGTCAAGAAAATTGGATGAGAAGAATGTTAAAATATTTATGGCATGAACAAAAAGGAAAAAAGATAATTTACTGAGACAACAATTATGCAATTTTGTTATCCAATAATTCAGTTTTTCACAAAAGAAGTAAACACATTGGCACTAAGTATAATTTCATCAGACCACAAGCCAATTTATCTAGGTTTCTCTTGGACTGGACAGAAGCAGTTAGGGTCAAAAACTCAGTGTGCTCAACAAAATTTTCCGAAGGGAAGAATTCTTTTGACTCCATAAAATTGTAATACTTTCAAATTAGCGCTAGAGAAACTCTGTGAAAATGAGAAAATACCATTTCACAAACTGCATAGTCACGAATTAACACATTTAATTAAAAGTGCACTTGCAAAGTGCAAGACAACAAAAAGCAAGAAGGTTGAAAAAAATTTCTTTCCGGTCAATGCTTGGTGTAACGAGGAATGAAAAAAGGCAAGGAGAATGTGGAAAGAGTCAAACAAAGACGACATAAAGCTCATATCTTACAAGCAAATATTAAGAAAGAAAATGGTTGACTTCATGGTTTTGAGGAGAGAAGAACTAATCTTGCTCGGGGAAAATAACCCCAAATTATTTTGGAAGGAACTCCAACAGAGAAAGATGCAAACTGAAAACAATATTATAGCTTTTGAATGGTTTGAATATGCAATACAACTATATGAGAAGGATCCCAAGGTTGACCCTCCTCCCTTGGTCAACACTGATACAAAACTCTTCACGGTGTAAGAGGTAGAGACGGGTATCAAGAAGTTGGGTGCTGGAAAAGAAAAAGACTTAGTCGAGCTCCAGGCAGAGTTTCTAAAGTGGGGCTAAAAAATTCCAGCACCTCACATTACAAAATTTTTCAATAGCATCATACAACAGGGGTTCCCCACTGATTGGACAACTAGTTTGGCAATACCTCTTTTCAAGAGTGGTGATGTCAATAACCCCTCGAACTATAGGACCATAATGATAAACCCCTTGTTTGAAAAGTTATTTGGAAGCATGTTAGAGAATAAAATCAGCAAGTGGGCAGAAGAAAGGGATAAACGTGCTAAAGGACAAGCGGGTTTTAGACCTAATCATTCCATAGTTGATCATGGTATAAATCTAAGGCATATCATTGAGAATGTTTGGGAGAAAAAGGAAGTATTTTGTTGTTTTGTTGATTTCAGAAAAGCCTTTGACATGGTCCCTAGGGGTAAGCTTTAGCACAGAATGGAGGAACTGGGGGTTCCCAAGCATTTGAGAGAAGTTGTGCAGAGGTTGTATGAAGAGGTGAAAGTCAAAATCAAAACTTCAGCAGGCATTTCTAAAAGTTTTAGAAGAAATATCGGGGTCAACCAAGGTTTTCCACTCTCTCCTACCCTCTTTGGGTTATATATCAACAAGCTAAATTCGCAAGGGGGTGGCAGGATACATTTGGGCAAGTTTGTTATAAGGCTTCTTTTGTATGCAGATGACCTTATTCTAATTGCTAATTCGGCTCGTGGTTTGCAAGAGCACTTACTTTCCCTGGAGCATTTTTGTAGAAATGTGGGGATGCAAGTCAATATCAGCAAATGAAAGTAGTGGTTTTCTCTAACAAAAGAAATCATAACCAACATAAGTTCTACCTTGAGGGCAAAATTCTCGAGGAAGTTGCGGATTACAAATACCTCGGAATGAACTTCAACAGAAATCTAAGTTGGGGTGGATGTAGAAAGAAAATAACTTTGGCAGGTTGGAAAGTATTTTATTCTCTTCAAAATAGGTGTAGAGAGGCAGAGTTATGGGACTGGAAAACCACTCTAACTCTTTTTGGGCTGCTAGTGATTTTGGTGATTCTCTACAGCTGTGAACTGTGGGCCAGTAGTACATCCAACAGGCAGTGGAAGCAAATTGAGAAAATTCAGAAGCGTTTGATCACAAACAAATTCACAATCAAAAGTGCAGTTCCATATGATATCTTGTTAAGTGAAATAGGGGCAGCTCCTATTGAGGCAATGGCTATGATACGAGTCATAAGGTATTTAAAAAAAAGTTGAGCAAATGGAAGAGGGAAGATGGCCTGAGGTTGTGTTTAATGACATATTGTGCACAAGAAAGAAAACTTGGATGCGACAAAATAACAAATGGTTTAGCAAATGGGGCATTTGCTTGAGCATGTGTCCCACAAGCAATAAAGAGATAAAAGCTTTTGTTATGGATAAGTTTCACAAATGTACTTGGGAGAAGGAGTTAGAAAAAAAAAAGTATTATATTGAAGAGTTTAATCCCTCTCACAACCATCAACAAAAAACATACATAGGGGGCAATATTTCTTGGAGAGCCAAAATTCTTATCCCACAATTAAGGACTAATTCACACCAAGTCCGTTGTGAAACAGGGCACTCGAAAAGGCCAAAATAAGTGTGGGAGGAAAGAGTATGTATTTTCTGCTCTTCCAGAAGTGAAAAAAGAAAAGCATTTCATTTTAGAATGTGAGGCCTTCAAAGACAACAGAGAAAGGTATGCAGATGTTTTGGCAGCTAGCATATTCAGCAAGGGCTTTGTTGACAAGTTGGGCTAGCTTATTGTGAAACTACACACGAAAAAGGCAGAGTACAAGAGCCAAATGGAGGAGCAACCTGTCCCATAGGCTATATTTAGCCTCTTGGACGTTAAAATATCTTCTTCTTCTTCTTAGAGAGCTCATCAACAATAGAGAAATTGTTTTGTAGCATTAAAAGTCACAAGAAGAATTTGTAATCATATTCACAAAACCATTACCAAGAGAATTTTTGTCCATCTAAGAGATTATTTGGGAATCTCCGATGTTACTACTTGAGATTCAGGGGTATTCTTGGAATTAATCGCACCTACCAAAGCTAAATGAACTCTCTGAAAATTAATTTTTTGATTTAGATTTATTTTCAGATTTCTTGCAGAAGGAATGTTTATTCAATGTGTTTTTGATCCAGCGTACAACCTCACCCATCGTCGCATTAATGAATCATTCAAACGTGTGATAACATCTACGCTAGTTGGTGAACGGTAAATTCCAGGCTTTCACTACCTAGTACGAATGTGTATCGCGCATTGTCTGAAAGAGCTGAAAATTAATTACACCCAAGGTGTTATTCCTTGAATTTGGTTGGGAAAACATGCCAATACTGCAGTCCCATTTTCGTCATCCTCTGACGAGTTAAAAACTAACAGGTGGAAAGGGTGCAGTCTCATTTTGTCGTCCTCTGACGAGTTAAAATGACAAGTGGAAAGATCCTTGAGTCGAAAATTTTCAAAAATTATTAACAATTGTTGGGCTCAATATTCATACTAATGTGTTGTTTAAAACCCCAGCGTCGATGATTAGCGGTTGTAGTACTCGATTATACCATCACTGAGTTGGTATCTTTAGATTTTCCACCTTTCCCAATGGCAACGAATCCCTCGACATTAATGCATAGAAGAAGCCCAAAGCACTCTGACTCAGAGTTGTCGTGGAGAAAGATTACAAGAGGGGTGATGGAATCGAGCCGTTGAAGAAAACTCTGAATAAGTTAGTGAGATTATGGGGATATTCATCTAAAGAGGCTCCGGAGGTTGGATCGATATATAGCCCAATTCAAAAGATGTTCGCCCAGGATATAATAGTGAACGATTGCATCAAGTAGCCCAAGCAAAATCTGGGGGAGAAATTGTGGGAGTATCAGGGATGTAACTACTGGTAAGGCCTGCTAGACCCCTTGGATGAGAATCTGAGACTAGAGATTGTCAAATATGAAAATTTCGTCCAGGCCACCTAAAACGCCATGGTATTCAATTCGTCCAGCGCCAATAAAACGTCATCTTCTAGATAATTTATGCTGAGGTCCAAGGCCTCTAGGTTTCTACATCTAGTAAGAAATAAAGGGAATTCTCTTCCTAGTGAATTTAAGTACAGGTTTAGGTGTTGCAGTGACTTCATATCGCTGAATTCAGGCGGGATGAATTCGATAGAATTGTTACCCAAATCGATAAAGGAGAGGTTCTGGCATTTCGCTAACTGGGAGGGTATGGAACCATTAAATTTATTAAAAAACAATGACAAAGTTGTCAATTGCATAAGTTTTTCATACTCGGCAGGTATGTGTCAGATTAATAATTAGTCCCCGGGAGAAGTTGTTGCAGGTTTCTGAGATTACCAAGAGAAAGAGGGATATTTCCTTTTAACATATTTTTGGGAGATTGTCCCATCCAAGCCAAGGGAAGGAAAATCCACGGTCGTGATGCGTTGGAATATATCACAACTAATTCCAATCCATGCGTGGGGAGATTGCGTTGAAACATTTCATGAGATAAGCAGAGTATGTGAATCTGGGGTGATATTTCTCTTGAATATTAGCAATGTTGTTCCATCTTCAGAGAAACAAAGAGTCCATGGCCATGCATTCACCATGAATAATACTAATAAGAATGTAGTCATCTCTATCTTCCTCTTTGTTGTTACTCCTTGTCAATGGCTCTAAGGAAATGGTAACATACCAATAAAAACGCTGCCAAAACCATCCAATTCGTTTCTAACCAGAGAATCCATGGTCGGTGACTCGATGTTGGTGTTGAATGGGAAGGTGTTGTGTTAGTCAATTTCACTTTATCCTTTTTCACATTCGGAAACCATTTTCTTAGTCAAACGTATGGGTTTGGAACCTAGCATTATCGAGAAGTTTGAATAAGAATACTCGCCACTCGCAGCTACAAGTTCAATTTTAAATTTCAATTGCACATTAGATACAAAGAACGATATGGCATGTTTTGTTTTTTTCAATGGGTACGGGTCTCAATGAACCAGTGAAGAGGCACAACCTTAAAAACACACACATGTATATATATCATACATATATATTCATGTATGATATGATATGTTATGTTTTAATAACGTCCTTGTAGTTCAAAAACGCATTGAATTCAGATTGAGTGACTTCTTTATATTTTTAAGTAATTTAATTAATTTTTTTAAATTGAAATCTAGTTAAACATTTGGAAAATTTATCATTTTATATCGTTGAGGTCATATAATTCGAAGCGAAGCTCCTAAATTGACATAGTGTAAATATTTTGAATCAATTCTTATTACAAGGAATTAAATATGTTTCTTGAAACTAAAATCAAATTAAAAATAGATCATGCTCCTAGTTACTTATCTTTTAATCTAAAACCATGTAATCACATACAAATAAACTAGAAAATAGAAAATGAACTACAAGGAGTACATAGGTTAACTCATATTTCATAATAATAAATAATTCTAGGAGGAAGAGATAACGATGAATAAAATTTCCTTGAAACAAATCGACTCTACTTGGAAATGAAATAATCAGAAAACTTAGTCAAACTTGGTGGACTCGGGAATTTCATTGCTAATATCTCATAAACCTAAGAATGTAAGTTGCTCTGCCAGTCCACCACACCTTAAAGAAACCAAAGTTCTATTTCCTTCTTTGCACTCTCAATTGTTTCACTTCCATGGATAATGTTCCTTCCCACCTCTACAACAAAGTCACATCTAATAGTTCTGAGTTCAGGTGCTATGGGATTTGTAGCTCCAATAATTTTCCTACCAGTTGCAACAACACCTTTCCCCTCCCAGACCACAACTACAAAATGTCCATAAATTATGAACTATGCCAATTTAGGAAGAAATGCTTTTGAAGACAAATCCTTGTAGAGTTTCTTCACAAACGATATCTCTACAACCACCATCTTCAGGGTTTTCAAAATAAATTCCTTCTCAAACCTAGATATAATTTCTCCCACCAATCCATGTCGCATGTTGTGGGGCTTGATCATGATGAAGGTTTGCTGCATAATGAATTTATCGGGAGTTCAAACAACAAGAAAATACTAGGTTTCTCGACACAGAAAAGCATACAGTGATGCGCAATTTGAATGCTACCTACCGTGATGTGCAATTAGAATCGTACCTAGCAACACTCACTAACATAATTTGATGAATTGATGCACAACTCTGACAAATGTTGTGGGAACGTAGAATGCAACAACACCTACAAAATGGAACTTAGAATGCAATGTGCCACTTTGCAATACATTGTGGAAAATGCGTATTATGCCAAGGTTTCTTTATCGTGGGTTTTGGAATGATTAAACCAAGAGTGGACTACACGCTAGCTTCTCTTTTCACTGATAGTTGCTTTGATTGGGATTCATTTCAACATTGATAGCTAACTTCTCTCGCTTTCTTTATGTTTTTGGCAGTTGACGTTGACCACATATTTTCCAATTATGTGGTTTGGTTAACAAATATATCATGGATAAGACTCTAAACTTTACCCATAGATCTAGTTAACAAGATTTGCATTGATCCAATATATAAAGTGTTACCATAGCAAATATAACATTTTCAAGCTTCAGACTAACTCAAGAAATAACAATACTTAGAATTGCCAATACAATTGTGTGAGATAATGCAGCCATTTCAACATTCAGGGACCATTATAATAGAACTGTATGATGTGAAATGTAGTACAAAATTTTGTGATTCTAAGAGTATTATGTGATGATAAAAAGTAGCAATGAGAACCATCCAAATGTGATTCCAAGAGAAAATCATAAAACTTTTAAATATAACATGTGCCTTGAGTTGTATTTAAGTTTAAGAATGCGTTCAAGAAATTTCTCATTTGCATAGCATAGTTGTAACATACGATGTTATTTCAACCATCAAAGCAATAATTAAACTCATGATATTAGTATGCAAATGTAAGATTGTATATGAGAAGCACTCTTGACCTTCGAGTTGAAAAATAACTATTTACCATATATGTAGTACATCATTCAGTTGAAATTTTTATTTTATATAAATTACACCTTTGGATTTCAAGAGTTCTTCCATAACCTTATTATCCTTATTGCATTTGAATAATTTAAATAATTTAAGTGATAATTATTTGAGTTAATGACCCCGAAGCAGTGGACCCGATTTATGGTCAGATGAATTTTCCAAATCTTCTATTCCTTAAGTTTTCTATTCCTAAAGTTTGCACCTTTAGGTACAATCCCTATTTTATGTATATATGGGTTCATATTTTGATTTAGTTTTAGTATTATCATAAAATTAATGCATCGATGCATGTTTTTAGATGAGTGTCTAATAGTTTTAATTTTGCAGGGTGAAGTTGAGTGTGTAGAGCCAAAAATTGTGGAGCAAAAATAGGTAGGTGCCTAAAAATCAGATTTTACTGTGTAAAAAAAAGTGTTAAAAGGCTCTACAAGTTTGGTGGTTTTACTTAATTAACTGGAGCTTTAGCATCCATTTCATGCAAATGTATTTTGTCTTATCAGGTTTATAACCAAAAATTATTTTCTGCTCTCACTCATTTTGGAATTTCATATTTTTTATTACTACGCATACTCTGTTTGGATATTGCCCATGAATTCTGAGTTTTTACACTTTGTCTACTGTCTTTAATTCTGTGTTATTCACTGTTAAGTGACATCAGTTTCATTGTGTCTGGGGTTTCCTCCTCTGCCTTGATTATCACCAGTCTCGGACCATTGGCCTTGCATTATTTCAAATATCATTAATAATGATCATTTAATGTCCTAACTTTCTTTCATCTTAAAGTTCATGTATTTATAAACGTCCACACATGTTCCATTGCAGGTAGATTATAAGTTGCATTTGTGCCTTCAAGCTTCATCTTACTGCTCACGTTATCAAAACGAAAATAAATTAACATAAGATAAATAACATTAAAAGACAACTCTTTTGGAAAACTCGAAGCAAAACCAATTGACATCTAGTTATCGCATTATAGTCCACATCCACCACATGCATGATAAAGTGAATTAATCCATTTCTCTAGTTCTTAGTTCTTAACCACCAATAGCTACATGAAGCTACAGTAATGTAGGCTATGTAGGCTTGTTCAAACAAAACAAATGGGTCATTATGGAGTTGTCTTTAATGAGATATTTTGAAGTTTTAGGTAGATTTTTTGGTTTGAATATGGGAAAATAATTGACCTGAAATTATTATTTAAATTAGATTTTTATTTTATTTCAGTATCATGAAAAACTCTGAAACACTATTTGCCATCAAATTTATGATTAGAATGAATTTTTCTCAAATTTTAGACAAATTAAATAGAAAAAATAAATGAAAAAACTTTTCAAAAAATCATATTAATTAAATATTTAAAAAAATAAAATTTAAAAATAATACATATAATAAAATTAAGATTAAAAATAATATATTTAATAATTTTATTTTAGCAATATTTAATACAACTAAATATATAAAATATAAAATATAAAATTGTTTTTAGATCATAGTATTAGTGATACTAAAATAAAATATAAAGTAATGATTTAATTCTAATAGTATTGTGAGGATTAATTATTTCAACGAGGATAGATCTATTTTAATTTAATATTTGTCAAATAAAGAACGAACAAATTTTTTGAGATACAAATTTATTTTATTTTGAAGTGTAAAACTGGTAAGAAAATTAAACTTCAAAAAATTTAATTCGTTAAAATAAATCTAAACTGATTATATATATAGATATATATATAAACTTAACCACGAATCTGCTCATTTCATTCCCCTTCAAACTCCATAAACCTATGGGTTATAGGACCACGCTCTTGCTCTCTCAAGATTGGCTTGCACCAATGGGGCTCACTGATCATTAAATCCCCAAAGGAAAGGATACTTCCTCGAAGACCTGAATAAAACATCCATGCTTCAAGTCGAACTCATAGTCGAGCGCTGCAGCCTTCCCTCTTTATCCACCATCATCCTCGCCTTTCTGGTGATAGTTCTTTTGGCGACATTCCGTATAATGGCCATGATGGCAGCCTCTCTACGAGCTCACCACCCTCATGTAATTCTCATGGTTGTCTATAAAACACAAGCACAAAAACAAAACAATATACATAAAAGAAAACATAGGTTTTTCTCGAGAAATTTTATTTCAATTTAAAGTGAATGAGGATGTGTTCAAGATATGTTTTTTTTTAGTTTGAACACTTATCAAGGGTCGTAGTGTGTTGTAGAGTTTGTTAGGTTGTATTGACTTTTAATAAATTTAAAAAAATTGGTTAGTGTCAAGAGTCTCTTCTCACCAATTTTCTAAAAATTTGAGATTATTCCAATTCTAATATGTTCATCTATAATAAGTTCTTCATTATCATTTACATATAAGCAAATTTTATTTATCAAAATGGTCTATTATTTTAATAAATTTAAAAAATTAGATTCGTGCCAAGTGGCTACCTGCCCACCAATTTCTTAGAGATTTGAAATTATTCTAATTCTAATAAGTTCCTACATGATAAATTCCTCATTATTATTTATAACATTCATTTATATATAAGAAAATATTATCTAATAAAATGATCCATTTTAGAATAAGATGTGTAAATTTTTAAACTTAACAGTTTTTTAATAATAGATTTAATAACAAACCAACCAAAAAACAACCAATTAAATTACTCAATTATTTAATTATTTTAATAAACCAATTATTTTAATAAACCAACGAAAGGGAAAGCAATTAGCTTACTCAATTGTTTAATTATTTTAGTTTTGGAACATATTAATTTTTAATTTGAATCCAAAAACAAACAAAGAGTTGATTTATTAATTCTTTAAATTTTTCATCTTTTAAACAAACTTCCCTTTTATTTTTAAACGTATACGAACCACAATTATTTAACTTTTGAACGTCAATAAATTTATCAATTATTTAACTATGTTATCTTTGAAACTTATTGCTTTTTAATTATAATTTTATACGTATACGAAAACAAAAACAATTATTTAACTTTTGAACTTCTGTAATTTTATAATTTTACTCTTATACAAACCCAGAACCAAAAATAATGAGGTAAACCAATAGCGATATTACTTTTATTTAGAAACTTGATCTCCGGGCGTGCTCTTCATTCACGTCATCTTTGACAAAACTTTAGAAGCCAACAGATCAGATTAGGGAGGAATAACATCTGATTTTGCAGTTCATCCATTCCAATTTTGAGATATTTTTAAAGTATATTTTTGTTGATTTAAAATTAAAATTTTAAGATTATGTAATTTGTATAATTTAAATATTTTATATATTTATTTGATTTAAAAATATGTTTTAAACCACTAAAATTTATATCAATTTATTTTAATAAAAATTCTAAAATCCAAAATAAGTAGATAATCAATATTGTTGTTATCTTTTCATTATACAAATATGCAATAAATTAATCTTTTACATTTTAAAAGCAATTGAATGTTGCTAATTTAAAATATAGATTCATCACAGACATGCATATTTGGAAAGGATAACATTGAACCTTAGGCTCAAAGGAAATTTAAGTCCTTGGCCTGAAAACATTTTTAATATCTTTCAACGGATTTGGTTGCTCACGAGCTTCTTGATACACATAGAATATGAGGAGTTTCAGTTGAAGTTTTCAATACATCATGTACATCATTTTAGTCGCAATTTAATATTGCTAATTTAAAATATAGATTCATCGCATATATGCATATTTAGAGAGGATAACATTGAACATTAGGCTCAAAGTAAATTTAAGTCGTTGGCATGATAATATTTTTAATATCTTTCAACGGATTTGGTTGCTCACGAGCTTCTTGACACACATAGAATATGAGGATTTTTACTTAGAAGATTTCAATACGTCATTTTACTCAATTATAGAAATTCAAAACATGCAGTGATCGAGATTAGTTCAACCAATCACATAAACTAAACACTCTAGGGCCTGAAGATATGAATTTATAATTAATCTAAATTGTTAATCTATTGTTAAACAATGAAAAGCACTTATATTGTGGTTTTATCAAAGGCATTCACTGAACTGAAAACGGAATTAATCGCAATGAAGGAGAGAGATTGAATTCCATCTGGGACCTCGTCATACAAAGATACCAAAGAAATTCGATGATCACACATTCACCATAATACACTGAGTACAGTTCTTCGCGTGAAATTTTAGGATGTTCATAGTGTCCATCCTACGAGGGGCACTGCCCCGCTTTACAAGGAGAAGGTCCACTTCAATGGTGTAGTAGTTTTAATTGCTATGGCATTTTTTTTATCTTTATTTGGAGTCATGATAGAAGATAATTATCTTACTCCACTTTAATACAAATTTCAGTCCCCACAAAAAAAAATAGGTTTTTAATCAAAAGTTGTATATCTAGTAATATGTGTACTTTTAAAACCTTAATATGGACAATCTTCACAAATAAAAATTTAGGTTTTCTAATCAAAAGTTGTATAACTTGTAATATGTGTACTTTTAAAACCTTAATATGGAAAGTATTTGAACTGAAAGTTAGAGTAACTTTCTAAAATTTTGTTGATTTTTTTCTTTTTTTTATAAGCAAACTTGTATAGTCTCTCACCTATCTAATTTTCTAAGTACAATTTTGAAACTTTTATCTAAGGCACTTTTGTATGTCTTTTATGGTCTCTAAAACAATCATAGTCTAAAAAATTCCAAAAAAGAACAGAAAAAATACCAAATGGACCTCTTAGAAATTGATTTCAATACCACTGAAAATACCTCACTTCCATGGGGCATATCCCTAGAAAGTATAGTGAACCAAAGTCTAGACTTTTTACAAAAAATACTTAGATATCTCTCGTGTCCCTTCTCAAAATTTCATGATCTAAAACATCCTTGAGAATAATTATAGTGAAAATTCCATATTGACATGTTTGAAACTAATTTTAGGAACATTAAGGAGCCCTAAATTCCTCATAGTATATATCCAAAAGTATGCAAAACAAAAGTCTAAAATTTTTATCACTAGTACCTAGAAACCTCACCTTTGTTCCCTCAAAATTTCACACCCTAATACACCCCGTGGAAAAATTATAGTGAAAATGCCAAACTTGTGTGAAGTTAATTTCAAGAGCATTTAGGAACCATAACTTCCTCAAATAATATCTACAAAAGCATAGAAAATGAAAATATAAATTTTTAATCAAATTTTCCCTAATATTTCTTCTTAATATTCTCCAAATTTCACCATCTCAAGCATCCCAAAAAAATTTATAGCAAAAAATGCCAAGATGTTTTGTTTGAGGCAAACAAACCCTATGATCATAAGCTCTCATACCAAATTTTGTGAACCTTGCACCATAAAAATAAAATGAGGCAAAGGTTATAATTATAATAAAATGAGGCCATGTAATTTTCTATCATGGATAAAAGTATAGTTTGCTATAATGTGTGTGTGTGAGAGAGAGAGGCAAAAGGTATAATTATAATAAAATGAGGCCATGTAATTTTCTATCATGGATAAATGTATAGTAATATAAATGTAATCACTCAATATATAGGGATTAATAAGATGTTTTAGGTTTAATGTGAGGTATATATAGGGGTTAACAATGCTTGTTGTTGTAATAAGATTGACTGAATGTATAGAATCCAATAAATGAAAATTATTAATCTATTAAAATCCATGATGTGTAGAAATGAAGGATGTCAAGAAATTTAAAAGGGCCCATAGTGTTGATTTTATTCTAGATGTTATTGTGGACAACTATCTATAACTAGTCAATATGAAATACGATACCTATAAGTTTTATTTTATTCTAATAATTCGAACCAAAACAAGAAAAATCCTAATAGAGGGATCAAACTAAAAATTAATTACCATAATTACTTGATAACCATACTCCAACATGGCCAAAAGGATTAATTTAGTCCTAAAATGTTGACCTTGATCAACCTCACACGATGTGTAGGAGGCATGGCATTGGGGATCATAACATGATCGGCACTCTCCTCCTAGTCATTAGTTCGAACCTTCGAGGACATGCATGCAAGATGCTGAGATCACTTAATAGTATTGTGAGGATAACATGGACACCACTAAAAAATGCTTATTCTTCTAGTTCATAACACCCTTAACACATTCATATGAATCCAAGAATGAATGTATGATAATATCTTGTGAAAATAGATCATCCACTATAAATACAAAATTTGAATGTTTTTGGATACTTTCTCTCATATGTGATCTTCTTGTGTTTTTTTCATACATGGTTTTAATCATTAGAAAGTATTTCCTTTCTCTATCTGAAGTACGAAATAGTATCCTGATCAATTCCTTAGGGAATTTCCATTTTGCATAGTTCCCAATGATGTGAAGGGTTTGATGGTTAAAAATCCTCAAACAACACATAATGTCATATTAAAATCATATTCTGGAAAATAATAGCATCAATAGAACAAGAAAACAAAGGGAGACGCTATGTGTGTTCTTAAAGATATTTTCCTCAAAGATAATTTCCAAAAACAATGAACATTGAAATGTCTAATGTGTGAAATTATAAGAATAAGATATTTTTAATCACTTTCATTACCCAAAGTAGTAAGACCTAATTAATAAATTGACACAAAGCTCTACAATAAATGACTTGTGTAAGCAAAAAAAAAATGATAGGAATGGACAAACTAGGATAAATAAATTCATACTAAAATCTCATGAAATGATCTTTATCCAAATAGTGAAATGGAAGACAAATTTAGCCGAATCCAAAACTAGATTAAAAACATAAAACAAGAGATACAATGAATAATGACCCAAATATAAGGATGGATCAATTTTTTTCTCCAATAGTAATGGTGTGGAATAAATCCACGTGAGTAAAGTTCTACATAGAATTGTTTTAATGCCAATACTTAGATAAATTCAATTAAGCACACCAAATTTTGTATAACTTTAGATGAATAAAACCAACTCAAAAAAATAAGAGATAAAATATCATCAAATCTTAAAAACTAACAACTACGCACAATTTTAATGATAGTTAGATTTTGGATATCAAACTCCTAAAGAGAATGAAATGAAAAAAGAAATGAGAATAATCTTCTATGTAAACTTGTCAATTTGGCATATCTCAAGTGGTCTAGACGTAAGAATGGAATTCTTCCACCCATATTCAGTTTCCACATATAATATGATGAATTTAATAACATCTATATAATATATATGTTCCTCATATATATTATACAACATTATATCTGTAAAGAAAAATATCCTAAGTGGGCATAAAACACAAACAATAATATTATAATGTTAAGTACTAAAAATCTCAATTATAATTATATTTGAAGTTGTGAATGCAAGTTTCTTCATTCCATAGTATATGGTAGTGTTGTTATTTCAACAATGATTTTATCTTCCTTTCAAGTACGATGTTTTACTTCATATATCTAGCAACATTTTCAATTGCTTTAGTTTTACCAATTTTCAAATGGGCATTCTAAAAATATGATCTAGAGTACTTCAATTCATATTCATATTTTATAAAGCATAGTTATTACACTCAAATTAAAGATATCATTTCACATGGTTATTACACTCAAATTAAAGATATCAGTTCACAATATATTAATCAAATATATAGTGTTGTAATATGGGGCTTTATTCTTGATTCTTTTAATGTTGATCTTTTATTTAGAGAGAAACAACGTCAATTAATTCAACCCGTGGTGAGGAGACAAGCCTTTAACTATCGTTACCATGAAATTGTTAATGTGCTCATGATTAAGTGTACAAATTTTTTTGGGGTGCATATTAACTAAAAACATATTTACTTGTTGCCTATTAACTTATATCTCCAACCTATCACCTATCCCCCTAATGACTGCCTTAGTTCACGCGACAAGGATACAATAAACAAAGAGAGGCCACAACACTAAGTAAACATTATCTGATTCTTACATTGTCGTTATATGGAGTTATTCCTCTCCCTTTGGTCGTCTAAAGACCCTCAAATAAAGGCTCCTATAAGATAATGTTGACAACTACTAACATGATTCGGATTTATGCAGGAACGCAACAGAATAAACATATAACCATAAATACAGAGATGCAGTGGAAATAACACTTCATTTCATTAATATCAAAGAACTGAAATTTGCTTACAGACAGAATGGAAATAAAACTAGCTAGGGCGCCGGTAGCTATCTCTGAGAAGAGATGTGGCGGCTACAGGCCTCTGAACTGAGTTACAATGAGGCTCGAGGGCCTATTTATTATTTAGAAACAATGGGAAATCCTAAACAGCCAAAACCCTAACCCTAGGAGATGAAGCGCCAAAACTATGGGCCCGGTTTGGGTAAATTGGTGTTTCAACTTCCCAGGGGCGTAACTTTGGCATACGATCTCCGTTTGACGCGTACCATACCTCGTTAGAAAGATCTATCCGAGGACTACAAATTTGGAATGAGCAACATCGGTCCATGGACCTATGTTGCTCTCCGTTTTCCCAAAAAACGTCGTTTAGGGCCTCAAAACGGCTCCGGAAGTTTAGGACCCGAAAAACTGCTAAAAATAGTAAACTGTGCCGAAACTGAAAAACTGAAATAGACAATGGTGGAGCCCCAAGTGGAATAGGCGGGTGACCACCAATATCCACCTGGATCATTCCTCCCCCCATAGGAAGCAATGGTCCCCATTGCGTTAAGTTCCTCCATGAGATGAGGAAATTTCTGCTGAACTTGGTCCCTGGTGAACCACTTTCCTTGGTGCAGGAGTTGGCCAGCTTTGACAACCCGATATAGTTGGATCTTCTGCTGGCGAGTGTTTTTGATTTGCATGTCCATGATGCAATCTGTGGTGGCCTGTTCCATGTAGTCTGGATTTAACTCAGTTGGTGTGAGTTGTTCTGCAATGTCTGAGGTGTCCAGTAGAGGTGGGAAGTAAGGATGAAGGCGATCCACATTGAAGACTGGGTGCAGACCAAGGAATGGTGGAATACTGAGCTCGAATGCATTATTCCCTACAGCCTTGGTGATGGTGTACGGCCCGTATCAGAGCGGGCGAAGCTTGCGGTGGGGTCCAGTGAGGCGCTCCTTCTGCAAATGTAGCCATACTTTGTCACCCACCTGGAAGTTGTGTGGCACCCGGTGTTGATCATGGCGTTGCTTATACTTGGCATTGGCTCTGTCCAATATATCATGAACCTGTTGGCAGATGTGTTGAATGCGCTCGATGAAGCTACTGGCTTTGTCAACTTCAGACTGGACATGAGCTGAATTGGCCTGAGCAGCTGCAAATGGCATGGCTACGTCAATGGGACATAGTGTCTGGAATCCCAAGCCCACCTGAAAGGGGCTATGGCCGATTGAACTGTGGAGAGCCCGATTATAACTATGTTGTACATAGGGAGGCTCTCATGTAATAGTGGATGCTTTGAATTGTACATGCGCGGAGATGTGTACAATCATTACGTTGACATTCTCTTTGTCCCAGCCATCGTTTTGGGGATGGAAAGGCGCTGGACTTGCGCGACGGTATCAACGTGACGGTGGACCAAAATGTGCTGAGGAACCTGCTATCTCTATCTGATATGATAGACTGTGGGATCCCAAAGTGCACCCACACTCTTTCAAAGAAGAGTTTAGCAGTGGATTCTGTTGTGATATTCTTCTTGTAGGCTGCCATAATGGCCATCTTCGAGAATCTGTCGACGACCACGAAAACACAGTCATTTCCTTGCTTAGTAGAAGGCAGGCCTGCCATGTAATCCACGGAGATGGATTCCCAAGGTTGACTAGGGGTAGGTAGCTGAGTATATAGACCTTGCTTCTTGATGTTTAGTTTGGCAATGGCAGCAGTGTGGGATCTGATGTGCTTCTCAACATGCTTTAGGTTTGGCCCAGCCAAGAAAATGCTTGCTGGACCTTTCTGCTCTCGACCCAGAAATGCCCAGCGACTTGACTGTAGTGTGCTTCCCATATCATCTTGGCACGCTCGCTTGAAGGAACACAAAGGTGTCCCAGGTAACATAAAAGTGCATCTTGGAGGTGAAAATTTGGAACTTGTGTACCCCCAAAGAGTGCCTTGTAAGTGTGGCCAAATTCTTGGTCACTCTCATAGAGAAGCAGCCAATCAGAAGTCTTGTGCCTACAAGAGTTGAGCACGGTGGTGAGTGCCACGATTGGTGGTCGGCTGAGGTAGTCTGCAACATTATTGGTGCTACCCTTCTTGTACTTGATGTTCAAATGAAACTGTTGCAGATATGTGGACCACTTCGTCCAGCGATCATTCTACTTGACTTCCTTTGTCTATATTTGCTGCCGGGGGCTGGTGGTACGTATTGGATGATTGTTTCCTTCCCCAAAATGTAATGCTTCCATTGTTGACAAGCTTGCACAATGGAGTACATTTCTTTGTCATATGTGGGGTACTTGCGAACTATGTCAGACAATGTCTCACTGTGAAATGCCACTGGATGTCCTTGTTGAGTAAGAACTGCCCCAATAGCATAGTCAGAGGCATCTGTCTCGATCTCAAATGGCTGTTGCAAGTCTGGTAAAGTGAGCACTGGGGCAGAACAGAGGCGGTTTTTCAGTTCTGTGAACGCCTTCTGTTGAGGTTCCGACCAAAAAAAAAATTCTCTCGCTCCTCCCTTGGTGACTTGACTCAAGGGCCAAGTGATATGAGAGAATCCCAACACGAACCTCCGATAGAAATTAGCAAGACCCAGAAAGCTGCGAAGCTCTGTTATAGTGGTTGGGGCTGGCCAATCCGGAATGACTTGGATCTTGGCTGGATCCACATGCACCCCCCTTTCATCAATAATGTATCCCAGATATTGAACCTGGGTCATGCCAAAAGTGCACTTCTCCAAATTGGCACACAAATTGTGTTGCTGCAGTGTTTGGAGGACTTGTCGGATGTGGTGAAGGTGCTCTTCCCAAGTCTAGCTGAAGATCATAATATCATCCAAGTACACCACTACAAATGAGTTGGTGAATGGCTGCAAGATGTCATCCATCATCCTCATGAAGGTGGTGGGAGCATTCGTCAACCCGAAAGGCATGACCAGCCATTCGAAAAGGCCTTCCTTGGCTTTGAAGGCAGTCTTCCACACATCGGAAGGTTCAATTGGTACCTGGTGATACCCAGAATTTAGGTCGATCTTGCTGAAATATTTTGCACCTTTGAGTTGGTCCAGAAGGTCATCAATCCGTGGGATTGGGTACCTATTCTGGACAGTGATCTTGCTCAGCGCCCAATAGTCAATACAGAGTCTCCACGTCCCATCCTTCTTCTGTACCAACACGATCGGGCTCCCACGGGGCGATGAACTTGGTCTGATGTGACCTTTCTGCAACAGCTCCTGAATCTGCCTCTTGATTTCATCATTCTCCAGAACAGAGCGCCGATAGATCGGTCCATTAGGTAGCGGCGCACCTGGGGTCAGATCAATCGAGTGCTTGACCTGACAGTGCAGAGGAACCCCTGTGGGTGAGGTGAATATGTCCCCGTACTCCTCCACAACCTTATCCATTTGTTGTTGTTGTGCAGAGGAGCCCTGTCTGGAGGTTGTGGCCATAGTCTTCTTCTTGCCCTGGGGGCGGATCATCAGGAAAATGAATTTCCTGGTTTGGGAAATGAGCTTACTGCATTGTTTTGCAGTAACCAAAGAGATAGTAGCAGGAGGTGGTACCTCTGGTATCATGTACAACTTATTTCCCAAAGTAACAATAACAGCACGAGGCCGAGACTCATACACAGCATGACGCTTCCACAAGTATGGTTGTCCTAATAATACATCAGAAACATCAATAGGAGCAACGTCACATAATACCTCATCCGTGAAGGGCTTGATGCTATAGGGAAGGCGGCACTGCTGGCTGACGCGGAGATCTCGTCCTTGGTGAAGCCACCCGATGGTGTATGGATGTGGGTGAGCTGTGGTCGGCAAGCCCAACCGCTTCACGACGTCTGCTGAAATGAGGTTATTTTGGATCCCATTGTCAACAATGAACTGTACAGGGGAGCCCTTTACCCACATCTGGGAGTGGAAGAGGCGTTCCTCCTCCTCTGGATCTTCCGGTTCCTCCTTCTGGACCTTTGTAGTGGCAACAGTGGCGTTGGGCTCCGCATCAATAATCTGCTTCCCTTTTTCATTCCCCATTTCAGGTTCTGATTCGGAGTCAGAAGCCCTCATCTCGGCCACTAGTGACTGCTTGGCCCGACACTCACTTGTGTTGTGAGTGGAGCTCTTATGGAACTCACACCACTTTCCCGTGTCCTTCTTTGGCTTTGCGGTGTTGTTCTTTTCTTGTGGCTTTGACGGGTTGTCTTTAGCCACCATGCCTTGGCTCTATCCTTTGTTCTGCGGTTTGGAAGCACCTTTCCCTTGCTTTTGATTCGCAGATCCAAAGTCTCGCTTCTTCTGTTTGAATTTCTGCTCAATCTTGGCAGCATACCGGTATGCCGTAGCAAGCGAGGAGATGTCGAGGAACTCCATTTCCTCCTGAATGTATCTGTGCAGACAGCTGCGATACTTTAGCACCAAATGTTTCTCTGAATCTTTGATACCCAACTTTGTGCGTAGGGTATGGAACAGATTCGTCAACTCATGCACATCTTGATCCCTTTGTTGTCGCAGCATGGTCCATTGTATGTACTTGTCCTCATAGCTCCCCACGGGATAATACTGTTCCTTGACGGCGTCTCGAAAAGAATTCCAAGTTGGTACGACCGAGAACAGAGAGGGTTCTGTCTGGTCCTTGTTCTCACAGTAGGTTTCCCACCAGTCCTTAACATGGGGGGTAGCTTTGAGGAGTGTAAAAATAATCTTCTCCCGATCTGAAAAGTCATGAACAGAGAAATATCCTTCTAATAGATTCAACCATCTATCTACGGCATCTGCGTCTATTTGACCCTCAAATATGGGAATGTCAAAATTTACTTGTACCTTAAAGGGAGTCGCAACTCCAGAGTGGCTACTGGATGCAGATGTGCCGCCGGTGGGCAGCCGTTGAAGGATCTGAGCAAAGCTATCCATCATCGCGTTACTTTGTTTTTCGAGGGCCTCCTGGAGCAATATTTTGATAGGATCTCCTTCTCCCTCATCTTTCTTTTCGTCCCCCATGGGCGTCCGTCGAGGTTTGCGAGGCTGATCTTGCAAAGGTTCCACCAGATCAAGCCCTAGCTCCTTATACCCCGACCTCGTTGGAGACATGCAAAGAAGGATCGAGAAAAAGCAGACCGCTCTGATACCACTGATCCGGATTTATGCAGGAACGCAACAGAATAAACACATAACCATAAATACAGAGATGCGGCGGAAATAACACTTCATTTCATTAATATCAAAGAACTGAAATTTGCTTACAGACAGAATGGAAATAAAACTAGCTAGGGCGCTGGTAGCTATCTCTGAGAAGAGATGTGGCGGCTACAGGCCTCTGAACTTAGTTACAATGAGGCTCGAGGGCCTATTTATCATTTAGAAACAATGGGAAATCCTAAACAGCCAAAACCCTAACCCTAGGAGATGAAGCGCCAAAACTATGGGCCCCGTTTGGGTAAATTGGTGTTTCAACTTCCCAGGGGCGTAACTTTGGCATATGATCTCCGTTTGACGCGTACCATACCTCGTTAGAAAGATCTATCCGAGGAATACAAATTTGGAATGAGCAACATTGGTCCATGGATCGATGTTGCTCTTCGTTTTCCCAAAAAATGTCGTTTAGGGCCTCAAAACGGCTCTGGAAGTTTAGGACCCGAAAAACTGCTAAAAATAGTAAATTGTGCTGAAACTGAAAAACTGAGAGAGACAATGGTGGAGCCCCGAGTGGAATAGGCAGGTGACCACCAATATCCACCTGGATCATAACACTAGTAAGCACTAAGGCTCATATCACTACTAGGCAAGTGTTCTTAGATCAATAAGAATATATGCAATAAGAAAGAAGACATGTACGTGATCATTGTGCTCATCTTACTTTGTGGACGGTAGTCCTTACCTTAGCTTATGAAGCATAGTAGGTGCAATGAGTCTCCCCCAAGCTAGAAGCGTAATTATAGCTAGTATATAACCAAACATAAGGATCCTATTTTCAAGTCATTATTGCTAGAGATACAAAGGTTATCAAATTCAAAATAGGCAAATTCCAGAGTGATAAGGTGGCAGTTCAGGGGTTTGAGGATTATTAGTCTTCTGCCATTAATAGGTCCTGGTCCAACTGAGGATTATAATTGAGAAATACTTATTAATTTCGTTGGTGACTAAGTGTCCGATGCGAAAAGGCCACTGAACTTGGGTCGACTACCAACAGGAACCCATACGCGTTCTTGAGGTCCCCGTATTTACTTACGTTGATCATAAGTAAATACAAGTTCATGCAAGCTTGATGGTCCCCGTCAATATAACATCGTGCAAGTCCAGGTGTGCATCTTGATCAACTGCTCCTGGAGCTGGGTCTCAAACCTATAACTATGTGGGTAGAAGTTTCTCTGGTTGTTTCATGGATGAACGAGACTAAACTGTTGGGACTCCATCAAGCAGGTCTTACGCTTGCCTGGCTTGTGGCAGGGGGGAATAGAAAAAAAAAACTACCCTACCTATTGATCTTCTGGCTTGCTGCTCCTCCCCCTCTACTAATGCAGGGGCATTAGGCTCAAGATAATATTTTGTATATAGATAGATTTAGGGGTCTTTGAGTTTCCAAGAAAGCTAGACTTATGTAATGACTTGAGCAGGTTCTAATTAATTTTGATTAATTTTAGAGAGGATTGTAACTGCCCTCGAATGATTAGAGGATAGGAAAATTCGATTAGAATGTGAAGAGTTAGTTCAGAGCAGTTAGGGAGTTAGGATAAATTTAGAACTGTAGGAGTTCAAGAGTTTTGTTGAGTCACTGAAGAATCTGAATCAATTCTTTAGTAGTTTTTGTATAAAAATAAGCCTAAAAGGCATAATAGATAGTCTTGCAGACCTGCATAGAGCTGCGTAGAGCTAGGGAGCTGGAGAGGCAGAGTAGTGTAAGAGAAGGGCCATTTGAATTTGAAGATCTGGTCGAGGACAGAAATTCTGTAAGTGGTTTCACAGTATATATATGAATGAAGGAAATTGTTCATGAATGTATGTGTATTGTTGATTTATCCTGTGTGAAGAATATTTCGAGCCTCTATGTATTATGTAGGAAAGAAGACTTTGTCTCAGGGCTTTAGATGGAGTTCAGTTTTGAATAAATCCTGTGATAATGGCTCACATTAGAAGTTCTGGATTGTAGTCGAAAGCATCAGTCTCTGTGTAGAAAGTTTCTTTTACTTATGCAAAACCATAGAAACCTCTGTTATGTAAACATGTTTAATTCATGCACATAAAGCCTGAAGGAATCGAACCTCGTCCTCTAGTGAGGAGGTGCTGAGATCAATTCTATTTGTTAAGTTACAGGGGCGGAGAAGGGTTCTCCCCTTCAAAATTGTGAATATTCGTGGCACAAAATTCTTCTGTGAGCATATTAGTAGTTAATATCTGAAATCGAAATTGAAAGACAGTGAAATAAGTCTCATCAAACCGGGAGGATTCGATACATGGGTGGCTATATAAATGATTGAGGCTCTGGTTATGAGCATGTGTTAAGTGTTTATTTCTCATTGAGGAGTGGATTCGATGAGAAATAGGCGAGATTCCATATCAAAGGGTAATGGCGTAGAACTGTGGAGTATGAAACCTGAAAAGGTTTGCATCATCAAATAAGGCGAAGGTTGAACTAAATTCCGTGTGGAAGATTCAGTTATGAAGGAAGCAGAACCTTGAACACTTAAACCAATCGGAACCGTGAGGAGAACGGAAGGGCGGTTTCTGGAGAGATACCGGCAGTATCGCACAATGCCTTAAGCGGTAAGTGGAATGTGAAAAAAAAAACGCGATTTCATAACCTGAATGATGCATGGCCTTTGGTGGTATTCGAAAACCATCCTCATCGCGTAATTTTGGATAATTAACCCTCGTGCACTTAATTTATGCGATTACCGTCGGATGTGTGCAATATTGTGGTTTGGAGTGCGACATAAGCTGGGCCATCGGATCCATCAGACACTTAAGGCGAGGTAATATGTTGTGGGCCCAAGTGTTAAATTATGTCAACATTGGGGTTTAGCCTAAGTCTGGGTTACGTATGTTTGAACATTTGAATGTGTGGGCCAAATAATATTATAGGTCGGCGTTGGTCCTTTATTAAGGTCTGGCAGATAATTATATGCATTGGCATTAATTAACCAATGTCAAGCTCAGTATGTTTTAAAAAAAAACAACGGCGCATATGTATGCTTGAGTTAGAACCTTGAGTTCGACCAAAGTCGAAGGATTGGTGCGGAATGAATTATTCCATGAACATTTAAATAAGGCCATGCATATGTTGAGTTAATTATGATATGGAGAACTCCGCACTTGGAGGCTGGTGGGTCCTTAGGAAATATAGTTTAACCATAGGCCAGCAAAAAGTTGAAGCCTCCACATTTACTTAACAAATTGCCAGGTTGAAAAATATTGTGGATTGACCCAGATTTTTTGAGGTTTAATTGGGCGCAAATATTGGGAATAAATTTTATATGCACAGAGAGAGTGAAAATGTGGGTTTGGCAAGAAGGCATTGCCATCAACTGGTATCAGAGCTAGATAAGCTCTTTGAAAATTAGTTTTTGAAATGCACATGCACTAAAACAGGAAGAAAGTCTGGTTTTTAAGTCTATTTAATAGAAATTACAGATTTGATTAGATATGCAGTGAAGGTCCCCAAATGTGCAGAATCTAGAGTTGAAGACAGAGTTTCTTGAAGATTGCAGCAGATAGAGATGTAGTGCAGGTGAAAGAAGAAGAAAGATCATTCAGGGATCTTGGGAGGTGAGTTGATGAGCCTTATTTGACTCTGGTTTGAAGGATTTGTTTGCAGAATGCAGAGTGCAAGCAAGTAAGAAATATCAGCAAAGGCAGATCACATCTTTGAGAGCAGTGATGAAAGAATCCAGCAAGGGATTCAGAGTAAAGAATAAATTGTGGCAGAACCTGGAGGATTTTCAATTGAGGTTGGATGAAATAAGAACATATGTTTTCTTGAGAAGTTGCAGAGTGAATCCTAGAGAGAGCAGACGAGAGTGCTAAAAAAGTTCCAGCAGAAGGGGACCAGTACTTGCCAAAAGCCGGATCCGAAGGAAGGGATTGGTGAGGTAAGTTGCAGCAAGAGAGCTTGATGTTGCAGAGGCTTAGTGCAGCTTGTGAGTGAAGAACTCATGGAGGAGAAAATGGCTACTGACAGCCATAGCAGAGATTAGAGAGGTTCTGAGAGAGGCCACAACAGAAGAGTGAGGGAAGATGCCAAAGCAAATGGCATGAGGAAGAAAAGCACTGATGAAGAGTATTGGAAAGAGATAGCTAAGATCAGTAAGAAGTTTTATGAACTGGAGAGGATGATAGAGGAAAACCAGAGAGTTGATTGGCTCGTGAAGAAGAAGATAAAGTGGAAAAGGCTACAAATGAAGAGAGAGCAGATGATTAATGCTCAGTTGAAAGAGAAATTACTCAGGATGATTGAGTATCTGGAGAAGGACTTGAAGACTGAAACTTCAAGTGAGACCAAGAGGTCAAAATGCCTTACATCTGACAAATTTTGTATGTTTGCAGGAAGAACATGCGAGAAAGAACAAACTGCTGATGTTGTCACTAAGGAAGAAAATGGAGCAGCTAGATGTTTTGAAAATGTCCATGCACAGTTGGAGAAAGGTTCTGCTTTCCAACATATTGGAAGCAGAGGAGATTTAAATTTTGATGATGGCTAGAAGCTGAAAGTTGGACAGCTTGAAAATACTAAAGAGAAGACCATTGAAGAATCTCTAAAGTGTATAGAAGACTTGGAACAGCAGGAGGATTTGATGATCAAATCATCAAATGATACCATGGGGTCTTATGGTTTTACAACTGACAAGTTGTGTGTGAATGCAGATATTGAAGAAGGTAGTTCATATGATGAAGTTGTGATAAATGAAGCTAAAGGTTGCCAAGTCACATATGATGATTATCTTTCATATGAAGATCAAACTGAATTATTGAAGCAAAAGGAATTCATAAATTCCTTGTTTAATGAAAGAGATTGTTTCAATGAAGTTGTGTTTGATGATGATAAATTTGTTGTTAATGCTGATAATGAAAAATTGCTTTTATTGGATGGCCAATTGGAGAGTGATGGACAGATAGTTGAAGTTATTGCAGGGATGGAAGATCAAAATTCTATTCTGATGAAGGGTGAAGAGATAGTGACAGCAGGAAACTTGACTTGTGATAGAAAGGAAGATAGTGAAGACTATATGAATATTTTCTCATATGAGATGCCAAGATTGTGGCATGAGTTAAGTGTTTGGGAGTAGAGGAAAGAAACACAGAGAAAAGGTGTTCAGATTGTAAAGGCAGAGGTGACTGAGAATGAGAAAGTTCATTTTTATGAACTAGAGCAAGGAGACATCCTTGAAGAGGATGATGCAGAGGAGAGATTAACTGACAGTCTCAAGAATTGTTTGAAGAATTGGAATTAGCATACCGATGTGCTGATGAAGAAGGAGAGAAATTTAGGACATCATACTGAAATGCTGGTAGAAGAAGGAAAGGCATTGAGGCCTTATGATTTTTGTTTTGACAATTGTTTTATGAATGCAGTTTCTGTTGATGCTGAAGGGAAGTTGACACCATTGGGTAGTTAGTTGAAAGAGGAGGAGAATTCTATGGAAATGTTAATCCATGGAATGAGGAAATTAAGTTGCTGAATCAGCAGGATTCAAGGCAAGAAAGAGAACCTCAATTTTAGAATTGGGGATTTCAGAATGTGAAGATGCAGAGGAATGAAGACAGGGAAGATTTTTCGAGTCTCATAAAAGACTTAGAACTACAGAAAGAGGAATTGGTGATTGAGTCATCAATTGAGGCCATTGGGTCTTGTAGTTTTGAAACTGATAATTTAGCTGTGTTGACAAGTATGGAAGGAGACAATCCATCTCTTGGATTTGTCTTGAATGAAGATGGACTGCTGAAGGAAGGTGAGGCTATCATGTCTCATATGCAGAAACTTGTTACTGTTGGTGACAAAGAAGAATTGGCTTTTCTGATGGGCCAAGAGAAAATTGTGGGATAGACTTTTGGGACTACTACAGCTGTAGAAAATTAGAGTTTTACTCTGATAGAAGATGAAAATGCAGTACTTGGAGAACTTGATTTGATTGCTATAATCAATCAAGAAGATGGAGGACAATCACTAAGGATTGTCAAGGAAGAAGAAGAAGAACATGGTGAATTCAAATTGCAACATACTGATGATGTGAGACAAGTACAAAATGAGTGGTTGAATTTTTTGCAGAAAACACTCAGAGAAGAGAATGAAATGGAAAAGCAGCAACTGATTGAAGTGTTGCTGGAAGAAATGTTGGAGCAACAAATTGAAGTGTTGACAGAAGAGGAGAAAGAGACACCAAGATTTTATAATTTTGATGTTTTTATTATGATTGCAAGTACTAAAAGAAGGACTAAGGGATGTTTAGTCCAGAAGAAGAAAAGAAATGGCGATAGTGACTGGAAATTTAAATACCAGTCTAAAGAATTGCTGAAGACAGAGAAGGAAGAAATTGTCAGGAGTGACAATCAGGAAGAGTTTTTCTGTAGCAGAAGACAAGAGGGCATGGATGATTGGGTGGAAGTAAGAAGAGCTACACATACTGCTGAAGCTAGCATAGGAGCTAGAGATAGAGCAAAGGCAGTGGTAAGAGTTCAACAAATAAGAACTCAGCAAGCATAAATAGAGGTAAAATTTCAGCAATCGAGATGGAGCAGTATCCAGCAGTCAGAAGATAAATTAGATCAAGAAATTGAATTTATGAGAAGAATGATGGTGAGAGTGTCTGAGAAAAAGATAGCAGCAAGAAAACAAAGGAGCAGCAATAGAAAAAGAAAGACCGAAAGAGAATGCAAAATTACATCTAGTGGAGCAAGACAGAATAAGATATGGAAGCTTGGAGGAGTGCAAAAGGAGAATGTTGTAGTAGATGATTAGCTGTAGAACAAAGTGTGGGATCCAGGAAGACAAGGATGAAGGCACATGATCAGGAGATCATGAATCATTTTAACCTGGGGAGTCTGATGCAGGGGCATTATGTTCAAGACAATATTTTGTATATATATAGATTTAGGGGTCTTTGAGTTTCCAAGAAAGATAGACTTATGTAATGACTTGAGTAGGTTTTAATTCATTTTGATTAATTGTAGAGAGGATTGTAACTGTGCTTGAATGATTAGAGGACAGGAGAAGTCGATTAGAATGTGAATATTCAGTTCAGAGAAGTTAGGGAGTTAGGCTAAATTTAGAACTGTAGGAGTTCAAGAGATTTGTTGAATCACTGAAGAATCTGAATCGATTCTTTAGTAGTTGTTGTATAAAAATAAGCCTAAAAGGCATAATAGATAGTCCTGCAGACCTGCATAGAGCTACGTAGAGCTAGGGAGCCGGAGAGGCAGAGTAGTGTAAGAGAAGGGCCATTTGAATTTGAAGATCTGGCCGAGGACAGAAATTATGTAAGTGGTTTCACAGTATATATATGAATGAAGGAAATTGTTCATGAATGTATGTGTATTGTTGATTTATCTTGTGTGAAGAATATTTCGAGCCTCTGTGTATTATGTAGGAAAGAAGACTCTGTGTCAGGGCTCTAGATGGAGTTCAGTTTTGAATAAATCCTGTGATAATGGCTCACATTAGAAGTTCTGGATTGTAGTCTAAAGCATCAGTCTCTGTGTAGAAAGTTTCTTTTACTTATGCGGAACCATATAAAACTCTGTTATGTAAACATGTTTAATTCCTGCACATAAATCCTGAAGGAATCAAAGCCCGCCCTCTAGTGAGGAGGTACTGAGGTCAATTCTATTTGTTAAGTTACAAGGGTGGAGAAGGGTTCTCCCCTTCGAAATTGAAAGACAGTGAAAAAAGTCTCATTGAACTGGGAGCATTCGATACATGGGTGGCTATATAAATGATTGAGGGTCTGGTTATGAGCCTGTGTTAAGTGTTGATTTCTCACTGAGGAGTGGATTCGGTGAGAAATAGGTGAGATTCCATATCAAAGGGTAATGGCATAGAATTGTGGAGTATGAAACCTGAAAAGGTTTGCATCGTCAAATAAAGTGAAGGTTGAACTGAATTCCGTGTGGAAGATTCAGTTATGAAGGTAGCGGAACCTTGAACACTTAAACCAATTGAAACCGTGAGGAGAACGGAAGGGCGGTTTCTGGAGAGATACCAACAGTATCGCGTGGTGCCTTAAGTAGTAAGTGGAATGTGAAAAAAAAACGCGATGTCATAACCTGAATGACGCGTGGCCTTTGGTGGTATTCAAAAACCATCATCATCGCGTAATTTTGGAGAATTAACCCTCGTGCACCTAATTTACGCGATTACTGTCGGATGTGTGCAATATTGTGGTTTGGAGCATGACATAAGCTGGGCCGTCGGATCCATCAGACATTTAAGGCGAGGTAATATGCTGTGGGCCCAAGTGTTAAATTATGTCAGCGTTGGGGTTTAGCCTAAGTTTGGGTTATGTATGTTTGAAAATTTGAATGTGTGGGCCGAATAATATTATAGGTCAGCATTTGTCCTTTATTAAGGTCTAGCAGATAATTATATGCATTGGCGTTAATTAACCAATGTCAAGCTCGGTGAGTTTTAAAAAAAACCAACGGCACATATGTATGCTTTAGTTAGAACCTTGAGTTCGACTGAAGTCAAAGGATTGGTGTAGAATGAATTATTCCATGAACATTTAAATAAGGCCATGCATATGTTGAGTTAATTATGATATGGATAACTCTTCATTTGGAGGTTGGTGGGTCCTTAGGAAATATAGTTTAACCATAGGCCAACAGAAAGTTGAAGCCTCCACATTTACTTAACAAATTTCCAAATTGACAAATATTGTGGATTGGCCTAGATTGTTTGAGATTTAATTGGGAGCAAATATTGGGAATGAATTTTATATGCACAGAGAGAGTGAAAATGTGGGTTTAGCATGAAGGCATTGCCATCATCTACCCACCCCTATTATGGGTCCAACTGATTTGAACAACTCCCGACATACATGGAAGGTCCACCTTGAAACCTTGGGGTTTATCAGCCATTCCCATTCAACAAACCCACTTTTGAATTCCTCCCCGGAAATATAAGTAGCATAAGAAAAGAAAGAAAATAATATCGTTGCTTGTAACAATCTTCATTCATTTCACTTAGAGTTGGGAGTTATCTTACATGCTTATTTACAAATGATAGGTCAAGTGTCATTTCAATCAAATCCTTCATTTGGCCCAACATCAACAAAAAAAAACTTCCCCGACCAATAGCTGGCCATTGCCTTCATATTTTGGTCTCATCGAAGCGTTTCATCACTTCGGCCACATTGGACCAGAACCATTCCTCAGCCCATTCATAGAATCCCATTCCTATAGAATCTCATTTCATGGGGTTGGTTGACATTGGTTGAGCTCGGCCTTGAAGAATGGAATTTATTTCCAAGGGAATCGGAGATCCTCACGTAGCATAGGTAACTGAACCATACATGAAGGTTCAATTCGGGTCGAACTACCTTGCCCAGAAAAATAATTAATTTTGGTCAGTGAGGGTTGAAGAGAAGTTGGTAAATAGGAAAGATGGGTAATTGTTCAATTCTAGTACGTAACAATAAAGTAAAAAGTAAATTAGTAGCCATAAAGGTAAAGAGCAATCTTTAGCCCATGCACCCAAGCAAGCAACATAGAGATTAAAAGCTAGGTAGAAGGGAGCACTATAGTAATAAGTGTTTCTTAAATGATTGACTGAATAACATCATCCTCTGCATGCATCATATCTATCTAAATTCTCAAGAGAAAATGGAGCTCGATGGATGGTTATTTGTGTGACAATCCTAGCTTTCTCTCGTCGAAAATTTCCTTCGCAAACCTGCGTAAATCATTTCAAATTACATAGGAACAAACATAGTTAAAATATTATTCAGTGCTCTCATCGGTACCTGTCACGATTAAATGAATTTAAATGAGATCGATATATACACCTATTCAATGCATCGTTTTTATTGCCTTCGTCTAGCACTGGTTCATACAGGCCAGTCTGAATATTTACTCTTGAAACAAGATCCTCCAACGGTTTTTAGCTAAATTTACCAGGTTTTTGAGATTCTTTTAGCTGAGAGAACGCTTGAACTTGCATTTTCTGGTAACTTTTGATCCTAGTTAAAGAAGGAGTTAAAGAAAAACATTGGGTTAATGCAATGAACCAATAAATTGATTCAATAGAGAAATACCAGATTTGGGAATTAGTTCATTTTCAAAGAGATAAAATCAGAATATGTGTAAAATGGGTATATAAAACCAAACTGAATGAAAAAAATGGAGAAATTAAGAAACATAAGGCAATTCTCACAACCATTTGGTCTCTACTATGGTGAAACATTTGCTCAATTAGCAAGGTTAGACAATGTCAAAACTATTTTATCCACAACAGCTTGGCACAAAATGAAATTTATCAGCTTTATGTAAAATCTTCCTTCCTAAGTGGTACATTGAAGGGAGAGGTTTATGTAGAGCACCCTCCTATTTTTGAAGTTCCACGACAGGAGCATAAGGTATAGGTATACAGATTGAAGAAAGCTCTGTATGGTTTGAAGCAAGCTCCAAGATCATCTATACTTATCTCATCAAAAGTGGTTTTTTGCAAAAACAGTCATGACCGAACTTTGTATATCAAAACTCATGAAGGCAAAATTATTAGTGTATGCCATTACATAGATGATATTCTTTATGCATGAAATATGATGTTAGAATGTTTCCAAAAAAAATGCAAACATAGTTTGATATGACTAATCTAGGGGTCATGAAATACTTCTTAGGCATTGAAATTCAACTTGCGAATGCCATTTTTGTTGGTCAACAAAAATAAGCAGTCATGAAATACTTCTTATGAATTGAAATTCAGCATGCTAATGCCATTTTTGTTAGTCAACAAAAATAAGCCATTGATAATCCAAAAGTTCAGAATGACCAATCACAAATCAGTCCATATACCAATTTCTCAAGGCACCAAATTGAGAAAAGAAGATGTCGCTCCACCAGTTATCCCACATTGTATAAAATTATAGTTGCTAGTTTATTGTATCTCACTGCAACTAGACCCCATATCATGATTGCAACAAGTTTTGTCTTCATGTTTATGGAGTCACCTAAAACTTCTCATTGGAAGGTTGCAAAAGGGGTCTTAAGGTATATTGCAGTGACCATAGACTATGGTTTTTTCCACACATATTCCGAAAATTGTTCACTTTCAGGTTATACAGACAGTGCAAAAGCACTTCAAGATATGTTTTTCACCTTGGAACCAATTTGACTTTATGGACATCCAAGAAACAATCAATAATTTCAATATTTTTTGTAGAGGAATAATATGTAGCAGCAAAGTCAATATGTTTTCAAGCAGTGTGGTTGAGAATATTATTGAAAGGTATTTCAAATGTTCAAAAGGAGCCAACTCCTATTATTATGATAATAGTTCAACAATTTCTTTATGAAAAAAAGATGTTTTCCACAAAAAGAGCAAGCACAATGATGCACTTTTTCATTTCATGGGTGACCTTGTCAATGATGGGGACATAGTACTTGCTTTTTGTGGTTCCAAAGATTAGCTTCCAGATATTTTCACAAAACCATTAGGCAAAAATGTATTTGAATTTCAAAAAGGGCAATTAGGCATTGTAAGTGTCTCTACTTGTAACAATTGAGATTATGAGAGGATGTTGAGATATTAATATCAGTGTATACTAGATTTCATCACATTTGATTATGTGGTCTAAGTGTCATAAACACTTCATTATTACTTACTTCAATTTAGTGGATTTGTACTCTAATCATTTATTGTTGATTTTTTCAATATAATCTATTTCTAAATTATGTTGAATATTGAAAAAATTAATAATCCTTACTCAAGTTTACTCAAGTTTTCATTTTTCATTCTTGGTCAATTTAACATTATTACATTTAAAATATAAATTCAAAACATATCTCCACGGCAAGAAAATATATATATATATATATATATATGATTTCTACGTGCAATAATTATCCACGGCAAGAAAATATATATATATATATATATATGATTTCTACGTGCCGAACCGCTCCTCTCGCTTCGTGTGTATATATATTCAACCTTCAACGTGTTTTGTACTTTGATGTAAATTGAATTTATAAGTTGAACGTGAGTATTTTTACGTGAAGTTTGAAACACTTCATCATGGACATCCTCGCTCACTCAATCACCGAAATTCAAAACACGCAATGATCGAAATCGAAGTTAGTTCACGCGATCAAATAATCGAAGATAGGTCATCCGATCAAATAAAGCGAGAAAAACTTATGAATGGGTGAAGATATAAATTTATAAATTAATCCAAACGGGGCTTCATTCCGCGATTACGCGATTAATCCAAAGGCACTCACGAGAGAACTGAAAACGAGATTACGCGGAACAAAAGGGAGAAACAGGGAGTACGGTTTCTCTTAGGCAGTTTCCGGATGTCGAGTGTCCACCCTAGGAGGGACCACTCCAGAAGACCATTCGACCATCGGGAGGATAACTTCAAAAGACCATATTAATAACGGTAACCTCACGTTTTGGAGCTTTTAGGTTTTGATATTGGTTGTTTAGTGATGTGTGGTTTGACGGAAAGTTTCTTTGGGTGAAATTCAAGAGATCGCAGCTCAAATCTCATCGAGTATGTGGCTTGTTATGATCTTGGTTCAAGGAGTAGGCTCCCCCTTTCCCGAGGGGGCTGAATCATAAGATCTGGTATATCTAACTTGCAGGCTGTTGGATATGTTATATTGGCGACCATGAGGTTGGATATATCCTAGTGTTATATTGGCGACCATGAGGTTGGATATATCCTAGTGTTATATTGACGACCATGAAGATAGATCCTAGGTCTCCCCTAGATTACTCTAAAAAATTACGGATTCACCATATGTAAAAATAAATAAAATGATTTTTTTAACCGTGTATATAGATTCCACATTATTAATTTATAGTGTTTGAATATATATTTAGATCCACTACTATTAATTTATAGCACTATTAATTTATAAAACACTTTAATTGTGAAAAATAATAAATAAACTACTACAAAAATTTCGTTCCTTGTAAAACGAACTACTCTAAAAACACTATTTTTCATAACAATTACATGGCGAAAATCTAACTCAATTATGTCTACATCAATATATATTAAATTACTAACACTATATATTAAATTATTAGTATATAGATTGAAAATGATTAAATAAAATATTATTAATTTATTATGGTTGAATAAAAAAATTAACTTAACAAAATCTAATCGACAAAAATATAAAATTCATAATGTTAGTCTAAATTTTTTTGGAGTTGTCTTTTTTTTTTAATAATAAGTGTTATTATTTTTTCAATATTTATGATAAATATAATTAATGTTGTAAATCAGTAATAAATAGATAAATTTCAATTCATAATAACATTAAAACATTTATTTAATCATACATTGTTAAAAATATTTAAAAAAAATGAATTAACAAATTTATAACAAATTTATTATTATTATTATTATTATTATTGATAAAAAGAATTAATGTACAAGTTAAAAATATATACAATTTTAAAATATGCAATATGTTTTAGTCATGATTGTTTCAAGAATTTTATTAGTATATTATACTTTCCCTTTGACCTATGGGTGATATGGTGAATATCTTAAGTACAGAATTTGATATTACTAAGTGATGGTCTGTACAAGCTTAAATATCAACTATGCTCCCGAATTTATTATAATTTCCCTTGGCACACTAAAGAAAATGAAAAATATCTTCAACTAAAAATCCACAATTTCTTTATAAATAGCATGAAAAGGAACTTTAGCTTTTACTTATTTAGTTACATAATATATACAAATCAAGATATATATTTTGTTTTTGGATGTTGGGGTGATGGGCCCCATGAATTTACGAGCCCATTTTTTAAAAGGCTCAATAAGTACTTGCGGTTACAAAATAATCTTGTCGAAATATGCTAGGTTTTTACTTCATTAACATCTATCACATCTTCAAACATTCTCCTTGGAATCATAGAAGAGTGCACACTAGTAATATCACAAATGCAGTACCTTATAAGCTATCCTCTATTTAGTGAAATGCCCCCCCACATGGTTCATCATGGGAGGCTCTCAATATGTCAAACATATTATCTTCTTAAATGAACTTCATGATGATAAAATCGGGTCTAGTATGGAAGAGATCTCCTCCAATCTTAGAATAAGAGGCGTTGAGTCTAGTTATCTCTAGTTTCCTTCTAGAAGAGATATTTCATGGTTACTAGATACAAAAAATAAGTGTTCATGAAGAAAATTTTCATCTGTAGGAGTTACTTGACATTCATTATCAATTACGGAAAGGAAATATGCTATAAGATTGGCCTTGCTAGGCCTATCTAAAATTGTAATATTAAATACCTATAATAACAATAGCCACCTAATCACCCTCCCATTGGTTATAAGTTTATTCACTAAGTATTTGATTGAACATTGATTGGTATTAATAAATACCTCATATCTAGTGATGTTATAAAACAATTGATTTCATGTACTACTAATAAAATTTCCATTTTTGAAACTATGTAATATAATTTTGGTAGGTGTTATATTTTTGCTAATAAAGTATATGGAATAAGATAACTAATATTCCTATTTCCTTGAAAAAAAATCTATAACACCCTCTTCCCACATCTACCCAAGTAACCGGCCAACCACGTAAACATGTGACGAGAGGATACTAATATGTGATTAAACCTCCTAGATGACCTTAAGGAAGTGGAACCGATGGAAACACCAAAAACACACCATACACTACATCATTGACATCCCCAGGAGGTAGGACCTGTTCCCTAAGGGGGGACTGTTGTTTAGCCCCTTTGAGGTTGATATTCAGGCTTGTAAGGGAAAAGGAGTGGATCTAGGCCCTAGATCCGCGAGCTAGCCTTGGAAAGTTAACAGCTCAGGCCCAAACAACAAATTTTTCGCTTGTAGCTCTGGGATTTGTCCCACATTTTCAGACCTTGAGCCCATGTCACTACCCAAAACTTCTTGTAACCTAAATAGAGGGTTGATAACATTGAAATAGACATATGGAAGCAATCACATCATCATGAACTCATCCGACCCCACCCATCCATGACAGGAATTTCATCAAACATGTCACAAACATAGCATCTACAGGTATAAACAACAGATTTAAACAAAGGGGTCTCTTTATTATTTGAGAATGGCTAAGAAGAATTTCTCCCCTACATTACAAGGTATCATTTAATAAATTTAACCATAGAAACATTGTGCATTCATTTACAGGTACAAATATGGAGAGAGCCATACCTCATCCCTATCACAATACAAGCTTATAACCAACATAGTAGTAACATAAGTACCATGGATACATCAGCAATAGAATCTGTTAGCGCTCAAATCTACCTCAGGCTGAAATGAGGTAAAACTCAAGGCTACATCAAACCACGCTCAGCCTCGTAGCTAGCCCTACGAGGACAGGAGAGGGCTCTCTCCGTCAATCTCGATAAAATGAGCAATAGGGTGCGAGACGACTCTGGAATGGGAACTGATTTTAGGCTAGTAAAGATAGTAAAGAGATAGGTATGTTTGATTTTTGATTTTTGGGTTTTCGCTGGAGAAATGGGAAAAACAAATTTTGGGTCCGGGGATAAGGTCAGATCTTTGCAGAATTCGAGTTGGGGCGAGGTAGGTGAATGTCTTGATGCTTTAGATTGGATATACAGAAAGATTAGACCGACGAGGAGCTGAAGAGGGCAAAGAAGAAATTGGATCCTCTCCAAACAGTCGAAAACATATAGAACTAAATGAATTCAAAGGCAGAGCACGGTAAACAATGGATTCAACCTCATTTACTCATTCAATTTAGTTCAGAATCATATGAAAGGAATGGCATACAATAAACATGAAAAACTTACAGTAAACAGAGAGAAAACACCATCAAGAACAAAACACCACAAGGATCCCAACAAGTGCCGCAAAACCTCTGATCTTTCAAAATATGAAAGAATATGTACAATGGTGCCAAAAGTCTCCCAAGAGTCCAACCTCTCCAACCTCTGAAAATTATTGAGAAATTACATCATATAGACCATCCTAACCCCTTCCCACACCTCTAGGGGTCGAATTCCTCCTTCAGGGGTCAGTTTCAACCAAATTCTAATCAAGGAACTAAAATCTAGGCAGCTAACAACTTGCCTATAAAAGAGTGGAAACTGATTCATTTACATGATTTTCACTTTTTTAAGAGTGAATCTTCTAGAATAGGTAAAAATGAACCAAAGTTACATGCCAAACATAAATTTACATCATAATAACTCAAAAATTTCATCCCCAAGCAAAACTGGTCCAAACTGGCTGAAACTCTGAGCTGGAAGTTGAAAATTCAGCCAAAAATTTAAGTGGGTCGCATGCCTGAGCCAAGTGGGTCGCATGCCTTTCAGGCAGATTTTGAAGTACTTCCCGGCATCCAAATTGAGCTCATGATAGCTCGTTGGAAAGCCCTGGATGTTGGCTATCCAACCCAAGTGGAATTTCTCAATTTGGAGCTCATTTGACCCTCCAAAACGTCATTCGGCCAGAAGTACTTCCTGCTGGTGCAAAAGGTGGCAGCAAGGTAGTTTTCATGGTGTTTTTGAGCTTTTTGACCATCCAGAATCTGATGAAATTCTTCGGTAATGCCTGAGGATGCATAAATTACCATGAAAAATCCAAAAATGCAAAAATTTCCTTCAGCAAGTGTCCCAAAAAAAAGTGAGCATATGGGTGCGAGACCCACTTAACTGAAAAACCTGTTTTTGAGACCAAAAATTTCAAAATGACAAAAATTTCTCCGAATTTGCTCAAATTCGGAGTGAAGACCTTCCATCATGTATCTTGCCCAGCCAATGAAGCATCGACCAAAATCCGGAGTGAATCAGGCCTTTTCCGCCGTTTTAGTGCTTCGCTCATCCTCCTCTTCAGAATCTTCATTCTCACTTTGCAGACATGCATGCGAGCCCAATAATGTCCTTTCATGTGATGAAGCATGTCCTTGTTTCTATCATGATCCTGTGAATGTACCTACACTGATGAAGAAGGCAATACCCCTTCCACATCCAGTGGAGATAGTACTCGCGCTGCTGAAATGTGTTTGTCAACTGCAGGCTTGGTTGTTTAGAAAATGAGCAATTTGGTGTTTTTGTTTCAATGCCCAAATGTGTCACATATGTAATACAGTACTATGGGAAAAACCACAGTGATAAAGTACAGTCAAGTGTGGGGACAACCACTGTTTGAGGGGTTTAGGGATATGGTCAATTTGCAAGTGATATGGGAAAATAATGATAGTGAGGATTTTTGGGAATGGGAATAGGTGAAATAAAAAAATGTAAATGAAATCTAAGGCATAATATTTGAATATTGTGGCCATCAAAATTTTGCCAATGGAGGGAAGGGGTAACAGGTGATAGATTTAGGGTTTTACCACATGGGAACAAAGGAAATGAAGGATGTGAAATAGTGGCATAAAAATGGGACTGTGGTATAATAACAGTGATCTCAGCAGTGAGGGAAATAATATAATGACAGCAGTGATAAAGCATACACAACAATGGCACAAGATTGTTTTGATAAATGCAGGTTTTGACACCAATTTCAAATGACCAACATCACTTCTCAAACCCTATGGAGCGAATTTTGAAATGAATATAGGGTTTATAGATTCTTCTCCCAACCTGGCCTCTTTCCCAACATCAATAATATCATAATCATGCTAAAAATCCATTGAACAATGATTAAAACCTGTTTGGAAGCTTTTGGAGTCGATTAGAATCGAATCTGGGCGCAAAAAATGAATTTTCTGGGTGCTGATTTAAGTGGGTCGCACCCCTCAAGTGGGTCGCACCCGTTCAATTTTACACGGGCTGAAACGTTCAAGTGGGTCGCACCTCCCAAGTGGGTCGCACCTGTTTCAAGTGGGTCGCATGCCTCTTGCCACATAGTGCATTTTACATGAAGCTTTTGGAGGCCTTCCCGGTGTCCAAATTGGGCGTGTGATAGCTCGTTGGAAAGCTCTTGGAGTCTAATTTCCAAAAAAAGTGGAATTATGCAATTTGGATTTCATTTACCCTGTCAAAAATCAAATCTCCCAACACTACTCCCAGCAGGTGCATCAATCCTCTTGAGGCAACGGTATTTTTGACATTTCTCCAAAACCGTGATACCTGTGTAAAAAGTGAAGGAGGTTTTTCTTCCTTGGCATGTTTTGAACAAACACCTCTCTCAAGTTTCCAAAATTCATCTTTTATTGCTCTAAAAAATCTTTTGAGTGAAACCGATCCCGATGTGTGGAACAAGGGATTTTGTCGAAATGAAGCGAAATGAAGGGGATAAGGGGCTTATAAATTCTTGGGGAAATTTTTGGAAGTAGGGAGGGATGTTAGGAAGCAGGGAAAAGTAGAATCACAGAGATTGAGTGAGGGGAAGGGGTCCAAAAGGGAAAAACACAGGCCTAGTCTAGAAAATTGCCAAGTTGTGGCAAGAAACTAGGGTTTGTGGAAAAATGAGGAATTTGGGGAATCTCAGTGATGGGAAGTGTTTAATAAGGTACATTAATGATAGGGGAAGGTGTGTGAACATCAGGATACAATTCTTTTCGATGATTTGACCATCCAAGAGAAATTACCTCCAAAACCCTAGGAGAGGGAAATGGACCTTACCAAGGCGCAACTGAAGCATGAACAAGGTGTAAAATGACTCAATGGAACTTGACATGATGATGAAAACCCTCTGAATGATGGTACACACAGCTGAATGGTGACATGGACTGACATTTGGACAAATTTGAAAAAAGTGAAAACAAACCCTAGACCTAATGCCTAGTGAGAAAATTTTGCTTGAAGACTCATTGAAATGACAAAATTTGACCTTGACACCTTAAAATCACTTTGTAAGAGCATGTTTGATCACTGAAGGAATGCTGCAAAGGCTGACTCTAACATTGGCTCCAATGGGGATGGTAGCTCCTTGGAGGTGCCAAGAACGACAGATCTTTGGGAGAGCAGACCAGTGCCTTATCCATTGGGCAATGGAATAAAAAACTCAAACTGAAATGCATGACTAAAAACTGATGACTTGACGACACAAATTGAATCTCATTCAACTAAAAACTAACTCGATACTTAAACACAACTGACAAACTGGAAATATGCTCAAAGTAGAGCTTATTCAATACAACCTACTCTGATTTTACTTTTCACCACCCGATCAAGTGAAATGGAACAACGAATGCAACCATGTAAGCATGCTGGCTGCTGTTTGATTTCTTCCCACATGCTTGCTTATTAACAACGAGAAATAACTACTGAAAGGCAACTCCCATGGAAACTTTGAACCAAGTGGACTGTTGATAAACTTGCAAAGCATGAATTGACTGGATGACTGCAAGAATATTGCGAAAGGATCTTCATAAACATAGCTTTGGTCCAGATAATCTCCATACCTTGATCTTAAACTTTTCCTCACATTTGTGGTGCTTTCCTTTGGTGATTGCAGCAAGCTGTCAAAAGGATCCTGAAATTCATGAATAACCAAACTCTGTTGCTGATTCCATACAGAAAAAAAGTCTCCTTCATCAATCTCTTCATATGAATGGAAATCTTGACATGTGCTATGCAATGAACAATCTGTTAAACAAGACAATGAAGATGACCTTTTAATAAGTTTATCATCAACATTCTTTTCCGGCACATGGTTAGCTAATAAAGGAAAACTTTTAGAGCAAACATCATCCAACACACGAGCAATAGGATCATCAAAAACTTGAGAAGACTGCTTCACTGTATCCCTTGAAACTGTATGACATCCTACTGGCTGTTCATCTTTTTCTTGAGAGATATTCCGAAGATGCTGCCTTATGAACTGAAATGCTTCGAAACAAAAAGGTACAGAATTTTCCTGCATCATCAAATCATATATTTCATCTTCCACACCTTCATCTGTAATCTGACCTTCAATTGTATTGGATGGCTGCAAATCTGATGCTACAAGCTGCTCATCTGAAGATTTACTATGCAATTTTTCTCTCAAAAGCTGAAATGATTCAAAACAGAAAGGTATGGAGTCACCTTGAATCATTAAATCATGTGTGCCCACTTCCAAGTCTTCAACTGCAACTTGACAATCAATGACTTTTGGGGGCTGCAAGTCTGAATATGAGAAGTTTTCGTTGCCCTCAAGACGATCCAGATCAAGACTTGTTGACGTTTGATTTCTGATTGCATGGAAGTTATCTCTAATGAAATGAAACGAATCAAAACAAAAAGGCAAAGATCCTTCACTTACATCAAAATTTTCTGCACTTTCCTCATCATTGCCATAGCTGATATGCATCGGTTGATCACTGTACTCGAGCTGCTGAAAGTGAACTTCCTCCTCGCACAAACTAGCTGCTGATTCATCTGCAAGATTAGCTTCTGTTTGGAGAACATAATCATCATCATACTGATCAAACTGAGGCAAATCATCAGTATACAACACATCATCAAACATACACATCATATCAACAACTCTCTCTTCTTCACAATGATCTATAAAACAATCACTATGACAACTGGGATCATAAACAAAATGTTTTGGATCAGCAACTTGTTCTTGAATGTCATTTTCATTTTTTGCAGTCATCCTCCACACCATCTCTTCTACTGTGTTTACGAAAAGATCAAGATTTTCCTCTGAAAGTGTCAGCTGCTCTGAAATATTCTTCTTCTCTTCTTCCTTCAACCTTGCCCTCAAGATCAGCAAATGAGCCTCTACATTCACTGCCTTGTTCTGCATCTCGTGAAGTGTTGCAATATTCTTTTCTCTCAACTGAAACTCCATTTCCGGATCAAAGGCACCTGGGTAGTGCAAGAGAGCGGATCTAGGAGAAGGTCTTATATCAACTGGCATCGAATAATAAACTTGGTTAAATCTAGCAGAAAATTGTTGTACTGTCTCACCTGGCATTCTTTTGAGCTGATTATACTCTTCTATAATCAACAAAAAATTATGTCCGATCATCCACCTGTCAAGGAAAACTTTGACAAACTGCTGAAAATCTATGATGCTCGCATCAAACAGGGCTTTGAACCAACTCTTTACTTGACCTTGAAAAGAAAGAGCAAAAAGCCTAATATTAACATCTTCTTCATCAACTTCAAAAAGATCTAGAAAAGTCTCAACATTCTGCACATGTTGCTCAGTGTTGACATTGTTACATTCACCATCAAATCTCGGTAGATATAGGTCATAATTTGCAGGAAAAGCATGAAGAACAGAAGGTAAAACAAGAGGTTTGTACCGATCTGGAATTTTACAAGATGTAGGGGTATGTACAAGAGCTGCGGAATCAGCTTGATTTTCTTGCTCATCACTCTGAAGAAAGTCATCATAATATGTGGGAAAAGTAAGGAGACCAGGATCAAAGGGAAACTCAGCATTTGCACTTTTTGAATGGGTCGAGTGAAGATTTTGATCACCTTTCTCATACAACAAACTCTGAAAAACTTTCAAGACAGCTTCAAGACCAGCAAAGAAGTAATTTACAAGAAATCAGACTAGATCTTGAATACCATTCCACTTTAGATACCTGAACTTTGTGTAAGATCCTTCCATTTTCTCAGAGAAAGAGTCAGTCCTCCAGACTTTGAATTGGAGTCACCAGGTGAATGATTTCAGCCTTCTTATGTCCGATCGTTGTCCACCATCAACCATCAGATCTGATCTTGATACATGTACTGGGGGAATTTACAAGTTAAATGCTACGATTACAAGTTAAACCGGAGATCGACTGAAGCATCGTTTATCTACTTCGCTGATGCATAGCAACAGCGTTTCGAAGGCTACCTGGCGTGACTTCAGAATCCGTCTATAACAAGCAAACGTTTTGAGTTTCTCCCCAGTATGGTCGCCACTATGTTAGCGCTCAAATCTACCTCAGGCTGAAATGAGGTAAAACTCAAGAACCACGCTCAGCCTCGTAGCTAGCCCTACGAGGACAGGAGAGGGCTCTCTCCGGGTCTATCTCGGAAAAGGATCTTCAAAGGGGCTGAGATGACTTATAATAGGAACTAAATACTGATTTTAGGCTAGTAAAGAGATAGGTATGTTTTATTTTTGATTTTTGGGTTTTCGCTGGAGAAATGGGAAAAACAAATTTTGGGTCCGGGGATAAGGTCAGATCTTTGCAGAATTCGAGTTGGGGCGAGGTAGGTGAATGTCTTGATGCTTTAGATTGGATATACGGACAGATTAGACCGACGAGAAGCTGAAGAGGGAAAAGAAGAAATTGGATCCTCTCCAAACAGTCGAAAACATATAGAACTAAATGAATTCAAAGGCAGAGCACGGTAAACAATGGATTCAACCTCATCTACTCATTCAATTTAGTTCAGAAGCATATGAAAGGAATGGCATACATTAAACATGAAAAACTTACAGTAAACAGAGAGAAAACACCATCAAGAACAAAACACCACAAGGATCCCAACAAGTGCCGCAAAACCTCTGATCTTTCAAAATATGAAAGAATATGTACAATGGTGCCAAAAGTCTCCCAAGAGTCCAACCTCTCCAACCTCTAAAAATTATTGAGAAATTACATCATATAGACCATCCTAACCCCTTCCCACACCTCTAGGGGTCGAATTCCTCCTTCAGGGGTCAGTTTCAACCAAATTCTAATCAAGGAACTAAAATCTAGGCAGCTAACAACTTGCCTCTAAAAGAGTGGAAACTGATTCATTTACATGATTTTCACTTTTTTGAGAGTGAATCTTCTAGAATAGGTAAAAATGAACCAAAGTTACATGCCAAACATAAATTTACATCATAATAACTCAAAAATTTCATCCCCAAGCAAAACTGGTCCAAACTGGCTGAAACTCTGAGCTGGAAGTTGAAAATTCAGCCAAAAATTTAAGTGGGTCGCATGCCTGAGCCAAGTGGGTCGCATGCCTTTCAGCCAGATTTTGAAGTACTTCCCGACATCCAAATTGAGCTCATGATAGCTCGTTGGAAAGCCCTGGATGTTGGCTATCCAACCCAAGTGGAATTTCTCAATTTGGAGCTCATTTGACCCTCCAAAACCTCATTTTTCCAGAAGTACTTCCTGCTGGTGCAAAAGGTGGCAGCAAGGTAGTTTTCATGGTGTTTTTGAGCTTTTTGACCATCCAGAATCTGATGAAATGCTTCGGTAATGGCTGAGGATGCATAAATTACCATGAAAAATCCAAAAATGCAAAAATTTCCTTCAGCAAGTGTCCCAAAAAAAAGTGAGCATATGGGTGCGAGACCCACTTAACTGAAAAACCTGTTTTTGAGACCAAAAATTTCAAAATGACAAAAATTTCTCCAAATTTGCTCAAATTCGGAGTGAAGACCTTCCATCATGTATCTTGCCCAGCCAATGAAGCTCGGCCAAAATCCGGAGTGAATCAGGCCTTTTCCGCCGTTTTAGTGCTTCGCTCATCCTCCTCTTCAGAATCTTCATTCTCGCTTTGCAGACATGCATGCGAGCCCAATAATGTCCTTTCATGTGACGAAGCATGTCCTTGTTTCTATCATGATCCTGTGAATGTACCTACACTGATGAAGAAGGCGAGACCCCTTCCACATCCAGTGGAGATAGTACTCGCGCTGCTGAAATGTGTTTGTCAACTGCACGCTTGGTTGTTTAGAAAATGAGCAATTTGGTGTTTTTGTTTCAATGCCCAAATGTGTCACATATGTAATACAGTACTATGGGAAAAACCACAGTGATAAAGTACAATCAAGTGTGGGGACAACCACTGTTTGAGGGGTTTAGGGATATGGTCAATTTGCAAGTGATATGGGAAAATAGTGATAGTGAGGATTTTTGGGAATGGGAATAGGTGAAATAACAAAATGTAAATGAAATCTAAGGCATAATATTTGAATATTGTGGCCATCAAAATTTTTCCAATGGAGGAAAGGGATAACAGGTGATAGATTTAGGGTTTTACCACATGGGAACAAAGGAAATGAAGGATGTGAAATAGTGGCATAAAAATGGGACTGTGGTATAATAACAGTGATCTCAGCAGTGAGGGAAATAATATAATGACAGCAGTGATAAAGCATACACAACAATGGCACAAGAGTGTTTTGATAAATGCAGGTTTTGACACCAATTTCAAATGACCAACATCACTTCTCAAACCCTATACTGGAGAAAATTTTTAGAAATGAATATAGGAGTTTATAGATTCTTCTCCCAACATGGCCTCTTTCCCAACATCAATAATATCATAATCATGCTAAAAATCCATTGAACAATGATTAAAACCTGTTTGGAAGCTTTTGGAGTCGATTAGAATCGAATCTGGGCGCAAAAAATGAATTTTCTGGGTGCTGATTTAAGTGGGTAGCATACTAGTTTAAGTGGGTCGCACCCCTCAAGTGGGTCGCACCCGTTCAATTTTACACAGGCTGAAACGTTCAAGTGGGTCGCACCTCCCAAGTGGGTCGCACCTGTTTCAAGTGGGTCGCATGCCTCTTGCCACATAGTGCATTTTGCAGGAAGCTTTTGGAGGCCTTCCCGGTGTCCAAATCAGGCGTGTGATAGCTCGTTAGAAAGATCTTGGAGTCTAATTTCCAAAAAAAGTGGAATTATGCAATTTTTATTTCATTTACCTTGTCAAAAATCAAATCTCCCAACACTACTCCCAGTAGGTGCATCAATCCTCTTGAGGCAACGGTATTTTTGACATTTCTCCAAAACCATGATACCTGTGTAAGAAGTGAAGGAGGTTTTTCTTCCTTGGCGTATTTTGAACAAAAACCTCTCTCAGTTTTCCAAAATGCATCTTTGATTGCTCTGAAACATCTTTTGAGTGAAACCGATCCCGATGTGTGGAACAAGGGATTTTGTCGAAATGAAGCGAAATGAAGGGGATAAGGGGCTTCTAAATTCTTGGGGAAATTTTTGGAAGTAGGGAGGGATGTTAGGAAGTAGGGGAAAGTGGAATCACATATATTGAGTGAGGGGAAGGGGTCCAAAAGGGCAAAACACAGGCCTAGTCTAGAAAATTGCCCAGTTGTGGCAAGAAACTAGGGTTTGTGGAAAAATGAGGAATTTGGGGAATCTCAGTGATGGGAAGTGTTTAATAAGGTACATTAATGATAGGGGAAGGTGTGTGAACATCAGGATACAATTCTTTTCGATGATTTGACCATCCAAGAGAAATTACCTCCAAAACCCTAGGAGAGGGAAATGGACCTTACCAATGCACAACTGAAGCATGAACAAGGTGTAAAATGACTCAATGGAACTTGAAATGATGATGAAAACCCTCTGAATGATGGTACACTCAGCTGAATGGTGACATGGACCGACATTTAGACAAATTTGAAAAAAGTGAAAACAAACCCTAGACCTAATGCCTAGTGAGCAAATTTTGCTTGAAGACTCATTGAAATGACAAAATTTGACCTTGACACCTTAAAATCACTTTTTAAGAGCATGTTTGATCACTGTAGGAAGGCTGCAAAGGCTGACTCTAACAGAATCCATATATAGACTAGTGCATATACACATCAAATACCAAGGAAATTAAACTTTTATTAATGAATGTAAAAACCAACTTGGAATGGGGCTTCCACGTTCGACTCGACCATAGACATGGTTGAGAAAAATATGCCTTCAGCTAATCACCCTCCTACCATATTCCAAGGATGTATGTGGGACTATATCAAACACATCAATAAACACCAAACCAGGGCTCCAAAGACTGCACTATCTCAACCCCAAGCTAGTGATTCCACCTCACAATCATACATCACTAACCATCATGGATTAGTCTCTATCCAAGCTACTTTAGGGCTCCAGAGTGTTTGTTCCAACAAGGGCTTCTAGGACTAGTAACTCAAAAATAAATTTTAGAGGGCTTCCAAAGCATTTATTCAACCATTGCTTCTAGGACTAGTAACTCAACCCACTTAGGTCTTCTAGAGTGTTTTCCAATGAACGCTTCCAATAATAGTAACTCAACCCACAGTTGTTCGACGGGCTTCTAGAGGATTTTTCCAACAAAGGCTTCCAGGAACTAATAACTCAACCCAACAGCTAAAGGAAGCATGAGAACCAACCATAAAACAATAAATGGAAATAAATCCACAATCACCATGGTTATTTAGGAAATGTCAAGGGTAGGAAAATCCACATGCATAACCATACATGCAAAAAATAGTGAGAAAAACATACATGCAACACGGTACTCACACTCAAAACCTTCTATAGATACTAATCTCAATGTCCTCTTCCGCTTTCCTTATTTTCCTTTGCTTTCTTCATCCAAATCTCCAAGTATGCCACACTCTACAAGTTTTCTCCAAGAATACATTAAGTGCTCAAGATTATGAGAGAGAGAGAGAGAGAGAGAGAGAATAATGAGAAATCGAAAATTGAACTAATCAAGCCTTCCCCACTGATCCTCAGTAGCCTTTTTATTAATGAGGCCTCTAATTTCTTCATTTTCTATTATTTTCCTTCAATTTCCTCCTCACATGAAACCTATGACCTTTCACTATCCTTTTCTTCTAATTTCCATTATTTTCATAACTAAAATTCCAATTAATTCCTCATGCCTTTCCAAAGCCTTTTCCTTTTCTTTTCCAATTTCCTTAACCATAATACCTGAACTGAACACCCAATAGGATGTTTTTCCCACCATTCAACTTGGAATATGTGTCCCATCACCATGGTATTATATATATATTTACATGTATTTTTACCAGGGTTGTTATAGAACCCTCCCCCTTGGGGGAAAACCTTCATCAATGTTCAATGACACCTACAAACCAGAAAACTGCCAAAAATAAAATATACTTCTTATGGATCTTTATAACACAACTTCTTGTAGTATTTACAATGAATAACCTGCTAAAAAATGATAATCATATCATTTACTAGAGCTTTATAACACAACTCATTACGGTATTTACAATCACAACCACATATACTTATGAAAATTTTCTTCAACCAACAAATAACCATACTTTTTGTGGAGCTTTATAAACCAAATCGATACAGTATTCACAATAATGTACACATACACATATACAAAATTTATTAACCAACAAATAAAATGATGTGATGTTTGTATCAATCAACAAGGGAATCCAGAGACCCATAACTCCACCCTCAAAGTAATACCAAGATTCACCTCCTTTCTAGGAAGTCCATAATCCACAGTCAAAGTCAAAGCTACATTTAATGTCTAGCGCTATGGTCCTACACCACTTTTCCTATTGGTGAATAGTTATCAACATGTTGTTCCATGGCACATTCCCAATGTGAACTTGATTCCATTCAAAAATTATAATGACCAAAACAAATCCATCCTCGTCCTTCCCTTCTCCACTGCACAACCCCTTGGGAAATCCAACCATCCCCTTCTATGTAGTCACTCACCTCCCAAGCTCTTTTGGCATCCCAATCTTGGGTAGTCCATCCCTTGGCAAGGCTTATTCGCATTGGAAGATATAAAAACCAAGGTATATAGATTCCTCAAAACCATCATATTGGTCATAGCATGATCATGGAAATCAATGTACACTATTGGGTACCAGTGTCCCATAATGGCCCTGCTCCTAAAATGCTTTACCAACATATTGTCGCCTGTTTCAATTCCTTTATTTGTTGCTACTACTGCTTGCAAACATTTTCACCCACCCAACCCAGAATTTCCATACTTTCTTTATTAAGCACATAACTACCATTAAATTCAAAATAGATTGAAATAACTTCAAATCATACCTCATTGGTAGCTCGTTAATAAGGTACACTTGCAATCATGTTTACTTCCTGTCACAACAAGTCAAACTGGATGTTTGATAAAATCATCATGTATAAACATATCACATCTAGTTAGATCAAAAAATAACCATCATATATTAAAATCGTAATTCATATGAAATCACCGTAAACCGTAATCATAAATCCAATGTAGCCACCATAGTTAAAATCATTGATCACATGCATAATAAAATTGAAATCAAATATCGATACCTATCCTTCATCGGTCTATACTTTTGCCTTTTCTATTTTTCTGCACACAGTGAATCGGTTGCCACACCTAGCAGGCACTAATTTCCCTTACTTCTCTTTACTTATATACATATACACCTAGTGTACAACACGTACATCCACACAAGGCATACAACATTGCACAATACATACACCCACACCCAATGTACAACGCAACACAACACATACCCGTATACAGGGTGTACAACAAAATACATGTACATACACATACATCCTGTGTACAACACAACACAATGCATACACCTAAACTGACATACAACACAACGAATACACATGTCACAATACCATGACTACACCATGCACATACATAACACTGCATGTCTGCAACACAACATGTACAACATGCACACCATACCACATGTATACCAGTACCATATGCACAACATGTACATTGTACCACCTATACACTCATTACATGTGCAATGTGTGCATCGCATCACATGTACATGGCACCATCTGCACAATGTGTACACAACTTCAAATGTACACTGCACCACCTACACAATGTGTACACAATACAACATGTACACAACACCACATGCACGACGTGTACACGAAACCACTTGTACACAGTGCCACATGCACGACATGTACACGGCACCACATGTACAACATGTACATAGCACCACATGCACACAACACCACTTGTACAATCACGCACACATTTACACCAGTTTTACATAGCACCATATGTACATCACGTATACAACACCATATGTACATAGAACTGCATATTCAACATGTACATAACATCATACATACACAACACCACATATCCAACATGTACATAGCACCATATGCACACAAAATTGCATATCCAGTATGCACACAGTATGATATGTACACAATACTGCATATCCAACATGTACATAGCACCATATATACCAATCACTGCATATGAAACATCATATATACAGTTACAAGCATAAAACATCATATGTACACAATACTACATATGCAACATTACACATCACCATAGGTATAGTCACTGAATATACGACATGCACAAAATACAATCAACATTATTAATACACATCAATAGACCACACAGTGATCCCACAAGCAACCTTGCTTCTAGTGTCTTTCCATTATCCATGTGTATCTAACATTCCGCAGATCACATTTCTTTCACCTTCGTTGATGTACCCGTTAGAATTACCTATCCATAACATAAACATATGAATTATAGAATCATGTAATATTAATTCATGTCCACATGATACTGACGTCATAAATATGTCAGGGTTATGCTTCCCACTTGATTCCTCATAATACCAAGAATTTCTTCATGTCATTCACCTACATGACAAATCATTCCTCCGAAAGAATGATCCTTGAAAACCCTATCATACAGTGACATAGATACATACATACACACATATATATATAATCATTAGCATAAAACAATCATGATCATGTCACACAATGTCATACATACATACATACATAGATACATACATACATACATATAAAAAATCAACATAAAACCATCAAGATTCATGACAACCCTTTCAATCAATGACATACATACATACATGCATGCATATATAAATATATAGACATTATCATAATTACAACATGATTACCAGATATCCATGAAAAATATGCACAGTATTGAGAACAACAATTCCCAACATAGCCAACACATCTGATATATTAGATCCATTTACTTAACCATTCTCATGATTGTCCTGCCACCATCCATTTACCACAATGGATCCAACCAGCCCAACCCACTGTCATAGTCTTACCTTCTGTGATGCTTGCTAATGCACCAAGCTTCATCCAAGTCTTTCATTACCTGTTGGGTACCACAAAGCTCTCCCAAAGCTCCATCAATTTTCCTCTTTCCAAACTGATCCCCAAGACTCTCAAACAAAAGGAAATAAAAATAAAAATAAAAATAAAATAATAAATTGATGAAAACCAAAAGCAATATGACACCGCAACAAAGTGGCAAGGACTTGCACCAGACATAAGCAAAACTAGAAATCAAGCACAAGCAAATCACAAAATGCCAAAATCAAAAGGCTAGCAACAAAAAGAATGACTCAATCCCCATGGTCCCCAAGGAAAGCTCAATCTAAGCCTTCTTCAATATTTCATAACAGTATCTCTTTCCATGTAATCCCTACATCTTACTTCCATAAACACATAATTTTTCATTCATAAATAAACATACAACATGCTAATTACCTTACCTTGTTTTTCCCAGCACGTTAACTTGTAACAGAACACACATGTCAGCCATATGTACCAAACATCAAGAAAACATATATATATATATATATATATATATATATATATATATATATTCAAAATAAATTTTACCCAGACTAAAAACCATGTCATAACCAATAATCATCTCACATTCATCGATCATAATACATAATGCTACAACTATCACCTACTTACACTCAAGTATATACCAACTATCTCAGCACATATGTGTTAGCACAACCATCTTAAAGAAAGATAATTCCTTCATGCAATCTTAAAGATACAAACTCATATCATGTAACTAACCAAACATTCAAACAACTTGCAAATATACCATGCTAAATAGACCAACTAGATGACATAATTAAACACTCAAAACAGTCAAGCACCAAGTATATGAAATAAGTAAACTCATACCTCAATGTATCTCAGGGGAGGCTATCTTATCTGCAAAATCAACCTATATTAGTACAATATAACTTCACATCACCTGAACTCAACACAAATAAGTTCAAGATATCCATAAAAGTAACCAACTAACATGTTCACATCATAAACTTGTAATCAATTGTCATTCATACATAACAATCACACATGCATAGTCACCCTAAATTAGTATAATAAAATATCACAGTTATATCGATTCATACATTAACGTAATAATCCTAACAATCTACATAATATAATCCTAGGAAATATGATAAATATAACATCAAGATCTTAATGAAATATCCCTAATCATCAAATTACTAGCATATACCAACAAAAAGCTATATATCACGGTCATCAACAACATTTAATGTAATCATCAATCTAACTAGCATACCACAACAATAAATTAACATATAACATGCTCATTATCAATGTATAACATATTCATTGAGATAACTAGGGGTTAACATATTCGTCAATGACATATAACATAAACATCAACTTAATACCATGCTTGATTAACTAACACATGTACATATGATCACACTAATTAACTAGCATCTATCACGTATGTAACCATAACATCAATAGAATGACAAGCATACACATAAATATAGCAATAATAGAATGAAAAAGATATACGTAACCCTAATGGTTACAAAAACCATGAATCACATACCTACATGCCAAGCATATAACTTGTATGATGATCTGCTCTTGCCTCGAGGTATAATGTTGCAACTTCACTTTGATCATATGTATCTCCTACTCTATCTCATCGAACACATTAGCATCATAACATACCAATATCATCATGATGGACTAATTGTGTACAATGACCTTATGCATAAAAATCTCAACTAAACCAATGCAAACCTCACCATATGCACCCACTTGACATGTATAACCAATCATGAATGACCAATGTATGTTCAACATATAACATCACATAAGCAAGCATACAAAGACAACACACAAGCATGACCAGTGTGTGACCTAGCATAAACAATCAATGCACACACAATATGTAATAATATGTAAGAAAGTGCCCATGGAAAATACATAAGCGATAACAATGCATAATTAGTCATACATTCATGACATCATATTGGAGACAACACCATAAGCACTTCCATGGTGACACCACTGCCACCATGGTCAACACAACATGGATGTTTCAACTGCATACATCATGGGTATGGAAACACATAATAAATCGACATAAAATCATGACCAACACACTGCCCATCCAGTCCAAGGGTTGAACCATGCTTTGATACCACTCTATGGTATCAGATATCACAAAAGAGATAAAAACCAAAACCCATGACCATGCATACACAACAAAAACATAGAACATAGTTATCTGGAACAAATATTCAATTGATGTGAATGCATAATTAATGCACACATCCCTAGGAGAGCGCAACCACTCTCTGATACCACTATGTAATTCCCTCTTCCCAAATCTACCCAAGTAACCAGCAAACTAGGGTAAACATGTGAGATAAAGGCTACTAATATGAAATTAAACCTCCTAGATGAACTTCAGGAAGTGGAACCGACGGAAACACCAAAATCACACCTTACACTGCATCATTGACATCCCCTAGAGGTAACCCAACCTCCTAAGGCCCTGTTCCCTAGGGGAGGATGATTTTTAACCCCTTTGAGGCTGAGCCATGAGCTCGTAAGGGAAACGGAGTGGCTCTAGACTCTAAAGCCACAAGCTAGCCTTAGCAAGGTAGAGGTTGACACCCAATTAGTAAATTTTCTGCCTATAGCTATGCGATTTGTGTCACATTTTCAGTCCCTAAGCCTAGGTCACTACCTATAAATTCCTGTAAATTCAAGAGAGGGTAAATAACATTGAAACAAACATATGGAAGAAATCACATCATCTGGAACCCATCCGACCCCACCCAACAATGACAGGAATTTCGTTAAACATGTCATAAACATAACATCTAGAGGTACAAACAACAAATTTAAACAAAGAGGTCCCTTTCTTACCTAAGAATGGCTAAGAACCATTTATCCCCTACATTATAAGCTATCAGTTAATCAATTTAACCATAGATATGTTGTGCATTAATTTACAAGTAACAACATGGATAGAAACATATGACATCACTATCATAATGCATACTTATAACTAGCTTAATACCAATAGATCAAGTACCATGGATACATCATCAATATAATCCATATATAGACCAATACATATAAACATAAAACAACAAGGAAATGAAATTTTCATTAATGAATGTAAAAACCAACCTGGAATGGAACTTCCACGTTCCACGCGACCATAGACATGGTTGAGCCAAATCTTACTTCAGCCAGTCACCCCTGTGACATATTCCAAGCATGTATGTGGTACTTTATCAAACACATCAATCAACACCAAAACATGGCTCCAAACACCATGTTGTCTTAACCCCAAACCAGTGATTCCACCTCACAGTCAGACATCACTAACCATCATGGATTGGTCTTTATCCAAGTTGCTCTAGGGCTCTAGAGTGGTTTTTCCAACTAGGGCTTCTAGGAATGGTAACTCAACCGCAACTATTACAGGGCGTCCATAGTGTTTTTCCAACCAAGGATTATAGGACTAGTAACTCAACCCACCTAGGCCTTCTAAAGCATTTTTCCAACCAAGTCTTCTAGGACTAGTAACTAAACCGAGAGTTGTCCACCGAGATTCGAGAGTTTTTTCCCAACCAAGGCTTCCAGGAACTAATAAGTCAACCCAATAACTAAAGGAATCACGAGAACCAACCAGAAAACAATAAATGGAAATAAACCCACAATCACCTTGGCTATCCAGGAAATGGAAAGGCTAGGAAAATCCACATGCATACCCATGCATGCCAAAACTAGTGAGGAAAACATACATGAAACTTGGAACATGCACTCAGAACCTTCTATATATGTTAATCTTGTTGTCCTCTTGGGATTTCCTTCTTTTCCTTTGCTTTGTTGATCCAAATCTCCAAGTAAGCCACTGTTGTGTAACCAGCTCCAAAAATAGAAGAAAAGAGATATCAACGCCTTAGAAATAAGCCACTTCGAGGGGGCAACCTCCAATACATTACATAAATGAACAATTCTTGGATGATCCAATTTACAAAACCTCCTTTCATATATAGGAGTCCATGGGGCCATAATGTAATCCTAGTGGGCCACAATGTAATCCTAGCCGACCTAACAATAATAATTTAAGGGCACAATAATAACAATATGGGGGTTACAAGGGTACAATAATAACAATAAGGAGGTTACACTAACAACAATAAGGGACTATACTAGTAATATAGGGACCTAACATGCCCCTCTCCTTCAAAAAAGTGTTGTCCTCAACACTTGAGTAGCTCTGGGTGCTTCTGTATAAAATTCTCATCCTCCCATGTAGAATCTTCAGTGGGTAAGTTTTTCCACTTGATGAGATACTCTGAAATTGATCGATTCCGTAGTTGTCGAGTTCTTGTTTTCGTGACCGCTTCAGGTTCCAATATGATTTTTCCTTCCTCATCAAGTTTTGGCAATATTGTTTGGACTGGAAGATTTTCACCTATAACCTTCTTTAAGCATGAAACATGGAAAACTGGATGTACTCGCGAAGAAGCAGGAAGCTCCAATTTGTATGCCATAGTACCAATATTTTGCAACACCTTGTAAGGACCATAGCACTTTGGCGATAATTTATTATCCTTCTTAGCTTGCTTGAGGGACATTTGTTTGTATGGTTGTAGCCGTAAAAATACCCAATCTCCTACATCAAAACTTCTCTCGCTATGATGTTGATCTGCCTGTTGTTTCATTCAATTTTGTGCCAAATTCAGGTTATCCTTTAAGAGTTGGAGAACTTCTTGCTGATGCTCGATGTGATCTTCCACTGCTTGAACCTTCAAATTTTCCCTTTAAGATGATGTGATGGATGGTGGATGATATCCATAAAGTGCCATAAATGGGGTCATTTTTGCTGCAGTATGGAAGGAAGTGTTATACCAACATTCAACAAGAGGTAACCACTTGACCCATTGTGTTTGTTTATCAGATACAAAACAATGAAGATATCCTTCCAAACATTTATTTACTATCTCAGTTTGACCATCATATTGAGGATGATAAGATGAGCTATGAGCTAATTGAGTACCCAAACAAGAAAATAACTTCGTCCAAAATTTTCCAGTAAAAATGGGATCTCTGTCGCTCACAATAACCCTTGGGCTTCCATGTAGCTTTTGAATTCTGTCCATAAATGTAGTAGCAACTGTACTTGCTTTAAATGGATGAGATAATGCACAAAAGTGTGCATACTTGGTAAGTCTATCAACTACCACCATGATGACAATCTTTCCTTCGGACTTAGGTAAACCTGTGATAAAATCCATTGAAATCTCCTCCCAATGTTGACTTGGAATGGATAAAGGTTGTAGAAGTCCCGGGGTCTTAATTTTTTCCACTTTATTCTGCTGGCAAACCAAACATTCTGCCACAAACTTTTGAATATCATATTTAAGGCCATCGCAAAAAAATTCTTTCTTCACCCCGTGGTAAGTTTTTAAAAATCCTGAGTGTCCTCCTAAAGGAGAAGTGTGCAATTCCAGAACAATCTTTTGTTTTAGTTTGGAATTCTTACAAAGATATAAGCGATCTTTGTACCATAAGGAATCATTTTTCCAACTAAATGTATCAGATGTACTAGGATCTTTCTACAACTTTTGAATGAGTGTCCATACATCTTTGTCCTTCTTCCATTCATCTCTTGCTTCGGTTATCCAATCTGGTTGGATAATAGAAATGGCACAAAGAAATGCTTCCACCTCTTCATTCTTTCTTGAGAGTGCATCTGCAACCACATTAAGCTTTCCTTTCTTGTAGATTATTTCAAAGTCATAACCCAACATCTTTGTGACCCATTTTTGCTGCTCTTCTGAAGATAGTCTTTGTTCCAAAAAGTGTTTAAGACTATCATGATCAGTTTTTACCTTGAAGTGTCTTCCCATTAGGTAAGTTCGCCATTTCTTTAGTGCATGCAGTATTGCTAACATTTCTTCTCATAAATAGGTTTTTGTAAATACTTTCCTTTGATTGGACGACTTTCAAAAGAAATGGGTCTTCCTTCCTGCATTAAAACTGCACCAATTCCATTTCCTGAGGCATCACATTCCACAATAAAGGTTTTTGTGAAGTCTGGTGTAGCTAAGACCGGTGCTAGGCACATTGCTTCTTTAAGACGTTCAAAGGCCTTAGTTGCTTCAGGAGTCCATGAAAATGCATCTTTCTTCAATAATGTTGTTAGAGGTGCTGCTATTCTCCCATAATTCTTAACAAACTTGCGATAATACCTTGTTAACCTGAGAAATCCTCGCAACTGCTTTATGGTTGTGGGAACTTTCCATTCCTTAATGGCTTTAATTTTGTTAGGGTCCACTTTAACACCCTCGTGAGATACAATATGACCCAGATATTCCACCTCTTGTACTCCAAAGAAACATTTGGACTTTTTTGCATATAATTGTTTCTCCTGCAATAGTTTGAGCACCGTGTCAACATGTTCAACATGATCCTTCCAAGACCTGCTGTAGATTAGTATATCATCAAAAAATACTAGCATAAATTTTCTAAGGGTTTGAAAATGGAATTCATCAACCCTTGAAATGTAGAAGGTGCATTGGTAAGGCCAAAAGGCATGACCAAAAATTCATAATGACCTCATGAGTTCGAAATGTTGTTTTTGGAATATCTTCAGTCTTCATTCTAATTTGATGATATCCTGAACGAAGATCCAACTTGGTAAAATAAATTGCTCCATGTAATTCATCCAATAATTCATCAATCACAGGAATGGGATATTTGTCTTTAATGGTGAGCTTATTGAGCTCCCTATAATCCGGACACATTCGCCATGATCCATCCTTCTTGTGTACCAATACTACAGGAGCAGAGAAAGAACTTTGACCAGGTTGAATTATACCCGCCTCTAACATTTCTGCAATCATACGTTCAATTTCGCTCTTTTGGAAGTAAGGATATCTATAAGGCCTGATGTTTGGAGGAACACTTCCTGGAATCAAATGAATAGCATGATCATGATCACGAATAGGTTGGAGTCCTTTGGGAGTTTCAAACACCTTGGAATGATTGTCCAAGACTTGTTGGAGATCTGCATAAATAGATGATTATGATGTTGGAACTTCTAGTGAGCATAATTGTGCAATTACGCCTCGCTGTTATTTCTTTAGAAGCTTTGTCATGACATTAGAGCTTATTATCCTTCCTGGCTTCCCCGCAATACCCCGTAATTCGACTTCCTTTCCTTCTGAAAAAAATTTCAAGAAAAGTTCTTGAAAATTAAAAGCTACCGTCCTCAAAGATTGTAACCATTGTACTCCTAGTACAACATCAGCACCTCCCATAGGAATGGAAAGCATTGGACTAGTCAATACATATTCCCCCATGGTTAGCTTGATATTATGGCATTTTCCAGAGCAATTTATAGTTCCTCCATTTGCAACCGTCACTTGACATTCTGGTGCTGGGTATAGGAAACAATTCAATTCCTTGGCTACCTTACAATGAATAAAATTATGGGTACTACCTGAATCAATCAACACTATTACCTTTTTTCTTCTTGATATGTCCTTCTATCTTGAGAGTTTGAGGAGTGGTAATTCCTGCCAATGCATTACACGATATGGTCAGACTCATTTCTTCCTCTTCTAGGGTTGGTTCCTGGTGTATATCCTCTTCTTGTTCATTTTCTTCTTCCTCTTCACAATCTATGTAAAATAAGTTCTTCTCAGCACACTTATGACCTTTAGTGTATTTTCTATCACAACTGTAGCAAAGCCCTTTTTCCCTTTTTTCTTCCAATTGTTGTGGTGTCAACCTTGTAGGTTGTGGAAATCTGGACGTAGCAACACTTCCTTCTTTATATAATTGAGTGATAGGCTTCCTTGTCACCATAATTTTACATTAAACTTTTCTTGCCAACCTGAATGCCTTCTCCAATGAATCAAGTTCCAGAACGCGAACTTCATGTTGGATGTTATCCTTTAAAGTTCCTATGAAGAGATCAATCCTATGTTCCTCTGGAATATCAGTTACCCTTATATTCAATTTTTGGAAGTCCTCAATGTGTTGCCCCACTAAACCCTTTTGTTTGAGATTTATCAATTGGCTAAAGAAGGTGTTTCTCTCTGTATCCTCATAATGTGCTATCATTTCTTTCGTAAAAATTGACCAAGTGACAATTTTTTTACGGGAGCAAAGCCATCGATACCATAGAAATGTATTTTGTTCTAAATGTAAAGTTGCAATGCGTAACTTTTGTGTGTTTTGCACATTATGGAGATCAAAATATTGCTCCATCCGTAGTATCCATGTTACAGGTTCCTTCCCATCAAACTTCCTCATATCCATTTTTGGAATATGGTGGTTCTTCCCGCCAACATTAGAGTTTATAAAATTGCAATTAAAATTTATTTTGTTCTCATCACGAGGTTCTTTTACTATCTTTTCACCATTAGGAAACATTTATTATATCAACTTGGTCAAACCTTCGATGTCTGCTTTTAGATCATTCTTCATGTTTTCAAGTTGTTTTCCATGTTGTCTTTCATGTCATCCATCTTAGCTTCCATGTCAGCTTCCATGCCATCCATCTTAGCTTCCATGCCTTTCTTCAAAACTTCCATTTCATTTTGTTTTGCTCTTCGCAAGAGTGAAATTTGTTGCACTTGCTCTTGTAATTTTGATTGATCATGTTGCAATTCTTCATCTTCATGAGTCATAGTAGACCCTTCTAAAGGCTTAATGGGTGTCAAATTTTTATAGGGAATCTTTTAGAACCCAATACTGATATCTATTCTACAATATTCCCTTGGAATCAATTCAAATTGATTCTTCAAACAAGACTTATGCAATTCGGGAAAAAAATACACACCTTTTTCTTGCTTTTGAGGAGCTCGATATTGAAATTGGATTATCTCTGTGATTGCAGCACTTCAATATCTGAATTTCAGTACCGACATATCCTTATGAATTATCTTTCAAATGCCACAGGTCTGACCTGATTTGGATTCTCCAAGACAAAGTTGTGTCCAATCTCCCACAATTACCTAATTATGGACTGGTTCAGTAGAGCGAACTTGTATGACTTTCCACGTGTCATTTTTTCATCCTTTGTCTTTGCAATTGATACCCAAGAAACTAAATTCTGTGTAATTGTGACCAATTTTTATGGAACTCCAATCCGATGCCCAGAGAGAGAGTTATTGAACTTTTCCCACGATCACCTCTTTGAGATGAAATTCAGGAGCCTGAAAAAGCACTACCTTCCACAGATCATATCTCCAAAAATATTGCGAACCAAGCTCTGAAATTCTTTGAAGAATTTCCTCTGGATTTCAGCTTCTTACCATACGAATTTTAGATTCAAAAACTTCATAGAAAAAAATTTATAGCGCAATTCCACGATGACCTGTTTAGGAGCCTGAAAAAAGACCTAAATTCCACAGATCATATCTCCAAAAATATTGTGAACCAAGCTCTGAAAGTTTTAGAAAATCTTCCTTAGGATTTCCGCTTCGCACCCTAAAAATTTCAGCTTCTGAAACTTCATAGAAGAAAGGTTATAGCGAAAATTCCACGATGACCTATTTGGAGCAGGGAAACCCTAGAATCCAAAGCTCTAATACCAAATGTTGTGTAACCAGCTCCAAAAATAGAAGAAAAGAGGCATCAATGCCTTAGAAATAAGCCACTTCGAGGGGGAAACCTCCAATACATTAAATAAATGAACAATTCTTGGATGATCCAATTTACAAAACCTCCTTTCTATATATAGGAGTCCATGGGGCCATAATGTAATCCTAGTGGGCCACAATGTAATCCTAGCCGACCTAACAATAATAATTTAAGGGAATAATAATAATAAAATGGGGGTTACAAGGGTATAATAATAACAATAAGGGGGTTACACTAACAACAATAAAGGACTATACTAGTAATATAGGGACCTAACAGCCACACTCTACAAGAGTGCTCCAAGAACATACTAAGTGCTTAAGAGTATGAGAGTGAGAGAGAGAATAATGAAAAATCCACAACTGAATTGACCAAGCCTTCCCCACCGATCCTAGGAAGAATTTTTATTAATGATACCTCTATTTTTTCGATTTCCATTATTTTCCTTTAATTTCCTCCTCACATGCAACTTCTGACCTTTCACCTTCCTTTTATCATAGTTTCCATTATTTTTATAAATAAAATACCAATTAATGCCTCGTGCCTTTCCAAAGACTTTGCATTTTCCTTTGTAAATTTCCCTATCCATAATACCCGAAATGAACACCCAATAGGATGTTTTTCCCACAGTTTGGCTTGGAATATGTGTCCCATCACAATGGTATTATATATATTTTTACATTTATTTTTACCAGGGTTGTTACAAATTCTAATTGTTGTGTTTGAGGAATATATAGATATATGAAATGGAAGGGACCAGTTTGGCACCCTTAAGACAACTTCCTTGGTGAGCTTTCCATTGACTACATTGAAATCATTTCAATAATGACCATCCTAGGAAAATTCAACATATTTAACAGATAATTTTAATAAAGGAACAAATATTATATAAAAATGTTTTATGAATCTCCAATAACAACCAACATGGCCTAAAAGGCTTCTTTATCTCCTTCTAAGATTTCATAATTGGGAGTTCTAAGATGACTATTATTTTTGCAAGATTAACCTATATCCTAGCACAAGAAATAAGACAACTAAGAATGACCCCTACAACTTGAATTATATAAATTTTATAGTACTGAGGGAAATTTTAGACTCATAATATAAATTAAAAAAAATAAAAATTTTAATTTTTCATAGCTTCATGGAAAGAATCACAATATACATAGAAATCATCCATATAGATTTCAACACACTCCTGAATAAGATCTAAAAAATGGCTACGAATACTCTTTGAAAGGTAGCATGAGTGTGGAATAATCAAAATTTAAGTACTCTATAGGTTTATTTCCCCCATGGACATGTGAAATTTGTTTTATATTGATCCTCTATTGCTATCAATATGTGGTTGTACCCACTAAAAACATTCAAAAAGGAAAAATATTTCTTTCCATGTAATGTGTCTAAAAACTAGTCAATGAATGGCAGAGGGAGGTAGTATTAAGGTGGCCTTATTAAGTTCTCTATAATATATGAAAAATTTCCAGTTTCCACATTTCTTGGTGACTATTACAATGGAAGATACCCACTAGGAATTGGAAATTGGGTAGATGAAGTTCGCATCTAAAAGTTTTAGTAATTCTTCTTAAAAAATTCTTTAAGTGATGGGTTTATTCATCTCTAGGGCTACCCAAAAGGTTGGGAACTATCTTGAATGTAGATGTTGTGCGTACAATATTTAGGGCTTATGTATTTCATATCATGATATCCCTAGTGAAATACATCGGTGTGCTTTGACACATTCTAACTACTTATTATTGTGAGGATGTATCCAACTAAGAATTGATATACAAGGATTTACCTCGACTAAATTCAACAAGAGCAGTTTCAAATCATGATAGGTCTATGGTGGATGCAGAGCTTTACACTGGTATTGAGGTGTTGGGGCTATAATTTTCTTAAAAATTAGGTTTCAAAATTTGATCAAGTGGATCTAAATTTTTTGAAGAGTCCATATTAATAAGAAAAACATGAACATGGTTTTATTTGGTATATTCCTGAAATTGAATTATTCAATCAATAGAAACAATATACTGGACATTCCCTTCATACTTATTAGAATTTTCAGGCCATAGGGTATTTTCAAATTCCTAAGAGGATTTTGTAGAGAGGTAAATATTCACTTTCCTTGTTGATTCCCAATGTGAAATACTCATATCTTCAAAGCAACAACCAATGTAGGAATCAATAGTAACTAGCCATGGTCATCCGAAGATCAAGGGATATCCTCCTAAATGGTTTTTGGGTTGTAAAACCATAAAGTTTGCAGGATAATCCCATGAATCTAATTAGATTATTACATCATCCAATACATCTTCAGGCATCATTTTGGATCCATCAGCTAATTCCAAAACTATATTAATATCGTGGCATTGGATTGGTACAAAAATCTGTCCAACATTGCATTGTGACAATTTTTTCTCAATGCAACAATCAATCTAACAATCACTTTCTCAATATTACACTACATTGCAATTTATTCAGCGTTGCATTATGGCATTACAAAATTGTGGTTTAATAATACGGTTTTTCAAATTGGGTTTACAATATTAGGTTTTAATATTTGGTTTATTTTTAAGAGTGGGGTTTAATATTAGTGTTTATAATATTAATCTTAGTGTTTATTATATTGGGTTTTATAATGTTATGGATTTGTATTAGGGTTTAATACTATGATTTTGGAATGGTACAAAAAATATATCCAAAGTTACGTTGTGACAAACATTGTCCCAATACGACAATCATTGTCACATTGTTACATTATATCACAATTTATTCAACTATGCATTGTGACATTACAAAAATGAGGTTTAATATTAAGTTTATACAAATGGGAGTTTTTAATATTGGGTTTATAATTATAGGCCTTTTTAATATGGGGTTTATAATATTAATTTTAATTTTGGGTTTAAAATTTATAATAACATTAATCCTAGAGTTTAATATTAATCCCATGAGTTTATTATCCTTTTAGTTTATAATATTAATCCCAACAGTTTATAAATTTAATCACTTGGGTTTATTAATCCCTTGTTTTATAATATTAATCCTTTTGGTTTATAATATTATAATTAGTCTCACAATCATTGTCTCAATGCTACACTACATTCCAATTTATTCAATGCCACATTGTGAAAAACATTGACTTGATACGACAATCATTCTCACTATCATTATCACAATGTTACACTATATTGTAATTTATTCAACATCACAATATTAGATTACAAAACTCGGGCTTAATATTAATAATTCATTGTGTTTACACTTGGGTTAATAATATTAATAATTCCTTAGCTTTATTAATCCCTTGGGCTTATAATATTAATAATCCTTTGCGTTTATAATATTGATCCTAGGGTTTATAATCATAGGGTTTAATATATTGGACTTAGTGTTTATAATCATTGGGTTTGAAATAATAATATTAGGGTTTATTATAATAGGTTTTATAATGTAATGGTTTTGTATTAGGTTTTAATATTGTGACATTGGATTGGTATAAAAATATATCCAATTTCGCATTGCAGAACATTGTTTAATAATGTTAGGGTTTAATACTGTGACGTTGGAATGGTGTAAAAATCTATCCAACTTTTCACTGTGAAAAACATTGTCTCAATATGGCAAACAATCTAATATCCATTATCGCAATGTTACATTATATTGAAATTTATTCTACATTGCATTGTCACATTACAAAATTGGGGTTTAATTTTAGTTTTATAATATTAGGGATTTTTAATATTGGGTTTATAATTTATAATATTAGGGTTTATTACATAAGGGTTTAATATTAATCTCTTGGGTTTATAATATCAATCTAGGGTTTATAATCCTTTGGGCTTATAAAATTAATCGCTTAGGTTCATAATCCCATGGATTTATAATATTAATAATCCATTGGGTTTAATCATTCAATCTGATAGTCATTGTCACAATCTTACATTATATTGAAATTTATTCAATGTTGCATTGCTACATTACACAACATGGGTTTAATATTAGGTTTATAATACACTAGTAGAAAATGATAAAATTAGTGACTAGATGACTAAAAAAGTTAGTCACTGCAATTATTTCAAGTGAATTACTACTAAATTTGAGCAATCTTAAGTGACCGAACTAAAAATGACTAACTTAAACGACTAATTTAGTTTAGGGGTAAAATATATGACTAGATAATAAATGACTAAACTAAAAGAGACTAACTAAAATGCCTAATTTAGTGCAAGACTAAAATATATGACTAGATAATAAGTGACAAAATTAATAATGATTAACGTAAATGACTATTATAGTCCAAGGATAAAAATATGACCAAATAATAAGTACAACAAGTATATGAATTAGTAATTTATGTTACAATTTTTAATTGTGTCACTCCGGAAATGGAAAATTGCCATTTTACTACTGAAGTGTTTCATTTCACTACATGGGTATTTAAATCCATCTGTAGTGTTAAAATTTAGAGACAAAGGGGTCTTTAAATCCATCAATAGTGTTAAATACTAAATACCATTTTGTCTCTAAATTTTCACACTACAGATGGATTCAGATATTTTCAGCATCAGTTTGACCTTTCTTCGCCATCGGGGCAAGACTTTCCTTTACCAGTTCGTCTAAGGAGGGCAAGGGAAATGGCACTTGAGATGAAGGACAAACAAAAAAACAAATTGGAGAAATTCATAAATTCTGAAACTTCTGAAAACCCTAAGAAAGTAAAAATAAATTGCATGTATTTCTCCGATCTCTAGGATAAAAGGGAAACCAAACTTAAATCTAGACAACGCCAAGAAGAGTTTTGCAGCCCCTCGCAAATGGTCTCGAGCCCTGGGCTGACCGAAACTATACGACTCTAACAATGCATAATTGGAGTAGGGGTTAGGGCCTCTGAATCACTAGATGACCACCCTATCAAATTATTAATTTTTTTTTTAAAGACCTCGTAGGCCTGAAAACTAAGGCATGACGACCTTTCGATCTAACTTCCAAGTGAAAATGGATAAAATCCTTGCGCTAGCCCAAATTTGTTGAAAACCCCCTCCTCCAATGCATAATCCACCAATTCCTCCTCCCTCATGTGGGTATGATAGTAAGAAACCAACATCTCATCTAAAAAAAACATATTTAATGAGTATTTTTGTGTCTTCAAAGGGTTTGTCATGATGGCAATATTTGTACTTAGAAAATATACATCATGTGATAAAAATCTTATGGTTATCATTTAATCTTCTTTTACATTTTGACAAGGATATCAGAGGATGACATTCCCTAGATCCCATTCACTCTTCATCAAAACTACGCCTCGCTTTAATGAGAAACTCCACACCCTTTTCTTCGTGTGCCATTTTTCCATGGACCTATAGGGTTTCTCCATAATTATTGAATTCCTCTCCCATGATAGAGATTGTGTAATGTAAAATAAAAATACAAATTATTAATACAACTATAATTAATAATTAAATTGATCTAGATTCATCTTAACTCTAAATCTACCAAACACCAAGAAAAAGGAATCAAATATTTCTTAAAATGCAACCATGAAAAAATAAAAAATTTGAGAAAACAAAATAGCTTACAAATTTAACTACCTTTCTTTAAAAAAATATTAAAACAATATTAAAAATTTATAACTTTAAATATCTTTTAAAAATTTTAAAAATTTTATTATATTAGAATAATACTCTTTTACATTATGGTAAAAGTTTTGGGGCCTTCTCATTTGGAATTTCATTTTCCCACTCAAATATCAAATTTAAGAGGGTATGGCTAGGGACAAATGGCCCTAATAACATTTGGTTAATATCAAAATAGAGAGCAGAGCTGCAGGAGGGGGGCCCTTTACACTTTGCACCGCAACGTAACCAATTATTATAGGTGTAGTCTACATATGCTATGAATTGGACTTATTGGGAGTCGTTTTTCTTTGATTCTTCAATAGCACGTTCATGATCTCCTTTGACCCCTTTTCGGTAGCCATCTATGCTTCCTTTATGTTTCCGCCTCAGTCATTCACCGCCCTCAACTCTCAATCTGTTGCATTCCCCTTCCACGATGCTCCCTACCTGCAGTCAAATTCCAATTCTCCAAGATCCCTTTTGGTGTGTTCTCAATTCAAACTCCATTCTGGTGTGCCCATACAGAGTAATTCAAACGCAAAAGGACAGGGAAGCGGTTTGGTTTAAGTAGGAAACAGGAGGATAGCAAAGAAAGCTCATGGCATTGAAACACATTATGAATTAATTAGACCTTGCTACATCACACTCAATGAGCGATTTGAATGTCAGGTGAACCTTTTATTAGAAATTAATCAGCACTTAGTAATCCACACACAAGTTTTTGAGTTCCTCAAAGAGAACAACAAATGAATTGTCCCCAACCTCTCAATATTGCATGCATAGGAGTTATTTGTTTTTAAGGTTTTTTTATCCTTCCTGAACTCTGGTTTCTTATGCATTCATGCCTCAAAATCAATTTGTTTTGATCCATACAACCAATACATGCTGATGAGAATTAATGTTTTGAGCAATGCTGGCTCATCTAGTGCTCATTAGTACTTGAATTGTGTTATTGTCTATGTAGTGTGGTGGAGTTGACATTCCAAGTCATCAAACTCTACGGATTCCTTCTTCATTCTAGGTTGAGGTAAAAATTCTACCCACCCTGCAGTTTCTCTCATTGATGTAATTAGGCAAGTTTTACAGACCTCAACAACCTCTATCAGAGATAAATGAAAACCTTATTGGTCATGTGTTACAAACTTCAGAGACATCTGTCATATATATATGTGAAAGCTATTGGTTTCAAATTTCTTGGAGAGTAGCTTGTTAAAAGTTAGGGTCAAGAGTAAAGCCCATTAATCAATCATTGTATTCCATGAAATCTAAGTGTTGGTAAGTGGAGTAATCCATAAAATATAGAAAACGTAGCATAGTTAAACTAGGTAGACTAATGAAATTTTTTCTTCCTGCTTTTAACAATGCAGTAAAATTTAGAATCTTTGTTATTTAACACATATGGTATCTATTACCCAAATATCATGTTACAGATACAAGAATGGGGTAAGGATTTTGTTTTGTTTCTTTCTTTTTTACCTTTTTTTTTCTAATGAAAATTCAAAATACCAACCCCAACTACCATTTTTCAACATTGACATCAAAGTACTGAAGAATAGAAGAAAATAAGAATGCAAGAGAAACTCCACTAGGTACTTTTGTCTTGAACTTCCATTATGGTGTTATCAATGTCGCTAGGAATCTCCACAACTTTCACCATGCTAGAAAAACTATGGGTGAGAGGATTAAGTATGAACCTGACACTACTACCCACTATAGCAAAGATCAAAGACCTAGTATGACATGATATCATAGAGCCCTTAACACTCTGCAAGGTAGCTAATTATTGAATAACATGAGGGTTTATATGGTTAAATGAAATAACAACTGTATAGGTCCATACCGTAGATGTTGTGATTAAGAACATGGTGGTTATGGCTTCAACATGATTTTTCAATGGGCCTCTCACAAGTAAATATTCTTCATTACAACATCTTTGCCCAAAGTTAACCAGAACCACTCAATTCTGGCATTCATTAACCAAATGATGAACAATGTCCAACATGGAATCCTTACCAATCTCCTTAAAGTTTTCCATTACATCCTATGCTTTTTAGACCCCTTATTGTTGTTCTTTTCTTTATCTTAAATTTTGTGAGTGCACATTACTGGACTTGTTCTAAAAATGATAGCAGAGTTGAAGATGGTACCATGAGGCTACTCTTCTTGTTGCAGTTGCTGCTCTCTCCATTTTTATTAAAATTTGGTAGGGGATGAATTTCTTCATACTTTCTTTGTTGGCCTTTGGAAAACTAATATTTCTTTAAATACACCATATTTATATCACCAATTGGCCTTGCAATGTTTGAGGTGTCTCCAGGTTTATCACAAGTTACAAAATTTTAGTGAAATAGTCATCTTTGTAGTTGACCAGAGTGACTTCATATCTCCAATGGTGCTAACGAAGAAAAGGAATGACAAATTATGGATCCACATAGACTTCAAAAGCTTAAGAACATGACATTCCAAGACTATTTCCCTGCACCTTTTTTTCCTAAGAATAAATTCTTGTATGCTTTCTAATAATATAACTAGGTCTCTATCAAATCACAACACCAATTTTTCATCAACATTGTGTGCAAATGATATGCGCTAAAGTTGAGAGCTGAAATACCTTGTCTAATTACAGTGAATGTGTCATAAATCTATTGTAATAAGCCATCTTCATCTTTTTTTGTGTTATAAGTATGCCCTAAGGGTTGAAAAAAATCCCTTGAATTAGAATTGTTTGGTGTTTATTTTGTAGCACTGCCTAATGCATTTGGCTGGACAAGTAAATTTTACTGTTTTAATTTATATTTCAGGTTCAACCCTAGGGTTGAAAGTTCACATAAACTATATCCAAGAAATCAAAATTTTGAAAATTCCAAAAATCAACACAATGTGGCAAAAGATTTTTCAGTTTTAAATGGCTTAAACTATGAGAAAAAGTCTGCATAGGTGATTCAAGGGTATTTTGAAAAGTGTAACTAGGTCGGTCTTCATATTGACTATGTAATTATGAATTTATGTAAAGTATAAGACAAAGATAATAAAATGTATTTTTGTTTTATTTGCTTCATGGGTTTCATGAGAAATATTTTATTATAGGTCTATAGTTCTTCTTGATGTCTATTAGGATTTTCCTTATAAATATAAATGTATTTAAGAGTCATGTTCATGAAGAGTCTAGTCAACAAAATATGCTCCAAGATCTTGGCAAAATACCGTGAAGAAATGGCTCTTGAAAGATGCTAGAAGATACCCTTATAAACGTTAGATTAACTGCCCTTCATGTCAGCCTATGATCAACTATGAAGTTGGCCTACTATCTTGCTAGAAGGTCGGCCCAAAGATAGTTAGATAGCTCATATATATATATATAATTTTCCTATGGTTCATTTTAAAAGTAATAAAGTGCAGATCACTCTGAACTAGTCCAGATATTAGAAGAGATTCAAGTGCGTAATTCAGAGAGGTTTTAATGTGGATTAAAAGGTCACAACTGTGCTCTATATCTAACAAAGAACCTGCATGTATTTGACATGAAAAAAAGTGCAGAATTATCTGTGGAGAAACTGTGATTATATGCGCATTAATGAACAAACAGTAGTGCGGGTTTCTCTGTGGATAACAGTGACTATATGTGGATTGGTGAACAAACAAGATTGCGGATTCCTCTATGGAAAAAAGTGACTATATGCGGACTAGTGAACGAACAGAAGTGCAAGTTACAGGTAGTATGTCAAGTTATGAATGCAGATCAGTATGAGTAGCTTTTGGATGTCATGGACTAATTATAATGTTATAAGGGTCATTGCAGTATGAGAAAAGAGAAAGGTAAATCTATGATTTAACTTCCTAATCACAGTCAATAAGAGAAAGTATGATACCTTCAGCCTCAAAGATATGTGAATTAGAAGATAAGATCTAGAATGATTTTTGAAGACGAACTTAGAGACCGAGATCTCTAGCATTGGTGTAGGACAGTGCAGGACAGTGCAGGAAGAGAAGGATCGGCATTGAAAGTTGTCTAAGGAGTAGTGAAAATATCTTGAAAGCATATCTAGGTCAAGGGTCTGAGTCTTGGTCATGGTACTTGTCATTTGAAGATATATAAGAAGAATTCTTTACAGGTTTTTCTCTCCAAGAGGGAGAGGTTTTGTCCTAGCTCTAGGAGCCTAATTTGTGTCTTGTGTATTTTTATAATTGACTTGATGAAAGACTAAATAAGACAATGAAGAGAAGACGTATGTAACTCAAGTAAGATCACAAGTAATTATCAAGAAGAGAATTTGAATTAATCATCGACCCTCCATATTCTCAACAGGGTAGTGACAAAATCCACAAGAGAAAGGTTACAGTTTCCAGAGTCTCAGGGTTGGCAGAGTTGTTTAAAGGCACGAGAAAGAAAATGGGGACTTCTCACATGAATATCATCCCTGTCTTTGAAAATGATAGCAATGAGGCCGATAAAATGACAAATGAAGTTCACCATAGCTGAAGGAATGTTGAGGATCTACCAAAACAACTTCATGAATGTCACAATCTAAAACATTCCTTAACCATGCGAAAATAAGAACTCTACATCATTAGTTGAATAATTTCTTATCCCTGCATAAATATTCCTCAGAAAATCATAAAGAGAGGCTAATCTAGGAATAAGTCTCTGGATTCTAGAACATGACAATGACATGGACCAGAACTATAACACCCTGGGCTCCACTGTTCTCTTAGCCTTTCAAAGCCATTGACAGAGAAATGAGGGATGAGAAGGCAACTTGGAAAACCTAGCCCTGAAACTGCAACCTTATAAACAATACCCATTTGTTAGTGACAAGGTGACAGCCGCTGCCAGTGACAACACCCAGTGTGTAAATTTTGGAGATTATATATCCCAAACAATTAAGAGTGCAATTGTATCATGTAAATAATATATTAAAAGGTTTGATAATATTTGGAGGTTGATTGCCAAAGAATAATCTATGGATCCATAACTATAATCCTTCTACTCTATCTAGTCGATATAATGTTGGTTGAAGTGTCAATGTCATGATGGTGACCAAAAAACTGTCAATTCTTAGCTTCTTTACTGGTTCAGATTTGAATTTAAAATAAATGTGAAACTAGATCTAAAAGAGTCCTCTCTTTTAGCCAAATCGATTTCAATATCTTGAAATTTTTCCTAAAGTAGAACACTACAGTTATGTATCATTGAATTTATTCCCAATAAGTTTGCAAGTGCAACAATACCATAGAAAAAAAACAAGATGAGACTAGACAATTGTTTTGGAAAGGATAACATTGTAATAGTTGTGGGAAAAATCATTTACATCTTCATCATGCTAGTACTACTATGGCAATGTAGAGTGTGGGAGTTTAGTCTCTCACAAGAAAATTAGAAGCAAGAAACACATACAAGATAAGACCATAGATGCTTAGGGAATTCTAAAGCAATCAAAGATGAAAGTTTATTTTTCTTTTGCAAGAATATCTCTCAACCAAGACTAGAACAATAAAATTCCTTTGGACTTTGTCAATAGCCATAAAACAAAGATATTATTAATATAAAATCTATCTCAATTAATCTTTGATTCTTTACACTAAAACAAAATGATGGGGATATTTAAGAATGCTTTTGAAACAATGGCCATGTAAAATTTTACAACTAACTGTTACATCAGATGGGAAAAACCCACTATTAAAATGTTCTACTTAGGAGAATGTTTGATTCAATCTTGTGTGCTAGATGTCAATTGAATTAACATTTTTCAACTTCTTGAACTATATTGTCACCACAAATATTGTTTAAAATATGAGAAACTTTGTGTAATTATAGTGAATGTGGCATAAATTTGTGAATGTGCAAATACATTCACTATAATTGTGTCCTGCACCAAAACTCTATTATTAAAATCAAACAAGCAAAGAACTTCCCACCTGTACCAAAATACATTGATCACAAATTTGACATGAGTAAGATAACCTATAACAACTACATTTCCTACTCGATTTGGTGTGGGATTTTTCTCTACAAGCCTCGGAAAGTATCATCTCATCATCTGGTGCTCATATTGAATATAATTTAATGCCGAGGACTAAGGAAATTGGACTTTTCCCCATCTTTAATTTGGCTACTAATATTCCAGGCTTCTGTACATTTCTAGTTGCTTCCATTCCTTATTTTTGCCATGATGCTTTATTTTATGACATGTTGGTCCATTTGTAAATCATGTAGGATAAAAAAAAATACTGCTATGGCTGAAGTCTTTTCTCGAATTTACCACAAGGTGGATTTTGGTTCCATTTTGTCAAATATGATTTGCAGTCCCGAGTGGATGGAACTAAATGATGATGGAATTGATGATGATTGATGAAAGTGTTTGAAATTCACATGGTGGGTAACACCTTTATAGTATATGAAGGACAATGTAAGCCTTAGACAATCTCATATCCAAAGCTAGAGACATAAGATGAAAACCTAGTTAGGTATAGGAAGATACCCCTTATACTATTGTCACCTTTATAAGAGTGACCATCTGGAAATTTTTTATTGGACATATTGAAAGTCATGATCTTCTTTTTTGCATAGGTTAGCTTCTAGACCAAGGCTGTAATAGAATATCCTCAAAATGTGAAGATTTTGGCTCATGTTGCTTCAATAAATTGAGACTGATGTCTGTTTGAACTTTGCACCAATATAAATATTTGGTTATGTTGTGGGAAACACAAGTACATGGTTGGTACCATCACGAAAAACATAGGGAAATGTGGAAACACATATGATATGGCCTGGAAACATGTTCCCTAATTTGGAAAGTTGTTTCTTAGTTTGGAAATGTGAGATGAAATTCCATGTTATGATAATGTTTTTCGATACGCTTATTGTGCACTTCAGAATTTTCTTTCGATTTTATTAGGTGGACCTAACTTGGGTAATGCAAATGCTAATTCAAGGTGAAATTAGATGAGCAGTGGACGCATATTAAATAATACTCACCACCATCCGATAAGCAAGTTACAGGAGTTTTATGACATACAAATAAGTTGTAGTGATAGATGGGTATAGGAGGGAAAAGTTTTCCTAGAGAGCTTGTCCACTTTCAAAGTGAACTTTTTCCCTTGTGTACCCATTTGTCACTAGCTTATTTTTCTATCATAAACCTTTTGTAGCTTGTTGTCCCCTCTTGGTTAGTGTAACTCATTTAATATGCCTTCTCAAAAATTCTCTAAGCGAACTTTTTCCCTCCTATAACTCATTTGTCATTGGCTTATTTTTCTGTTCTAAACTTCCTATAGCTTGTTCCAGGTGTGTTAGTGAAATTATCTTTAATATGCCACTATTGTAGCTAAAATTTTCCTGCTCATTTAATCATAATACTTTCTTTCAAAATTTTAGTATAATCTACGCTTGATAAAATATCAAATAGCACTATATATACAAATATAGAATCCCTAGGGAGGGCTAAAATCCTTCTTCACCAATTAATTACTCTAAAATATAAAAAAAAACAGGATTTTCATGCCAAATGTACAATAATCTACACTAAATAGCTCCCCAAATAGGGGACAACTCCATCACTAATTGAAAATTAGGCTTCAACGTGCAGCATCCAACCTCCAAAGGCCCTTTAAGATGAATTTTGTTGCAAGAAACACAATCAAGCCTTCCAAATTTTCTCCAAGTCTCCTTTTGAGTGTAGATGTGTGTTTCCCAAGTTAATTTTAATCCTCAATGGTGGGTTTTCTCCACCAATCATGCCAATAAAACTCTCAATCCTCCTTCAATGGTGAATGTATGGGTCTTCATCATGCCAAAAATTCTCCTAGTTGTGGATACATAATTACATGAACCAACATTAGGGCTTGTATAAGTAAGCCTTGGGCTTTGGATGCACATGTTGGTTCAAATCTAAGCTTCGTTTGGCCCCACCAAATTGTGTTTCAATGTTCGCACATGTAAATATACATCAACCTTCCTTATTTCTACAATATAATCTCAGTTTACTAGGAAACTGGGTTCCAGATTCAAATTTCACATCTGATCACCCTAATCATCATAGAGAAAAGACTTAGGCTTCAACCATGAGCATGCTTACAAAGGAAAACAACCATTTCCTAGACTTTCCTTTCAAGCTACAGAATACCAAAACCAGTGTCCTGAAAAGTATCCATCAATACTGCTACATCCCTAGACCAATTTGTGGATTTGGATTGCTTTATATATGCTTCTAGACCTGAAGCATGATCATCAATTTGATAAATGTTATTACATCCCAAAAAAATCTGCAATATACAATCTCTAACTAGTTCTTAGAATGTTTTCCAGGCTTGTATGTTGCATCTTGATCCAATGTTTTGATAATTAAACCTTCACAACTGCTATTTATAGCTTCTTGAAGAAATTTCTAGATATGTTCTCCATAATTCAATTTTTTTGGAGTTGTAAATTGGGACTTCCCTTCTTCTTCTTCACAAGAACCATACAATAACTTTCTTTTCACTTTTAGTTTCTCTTGTAGAAGTTGCTAGTGATTAAGATATAACAGGTTAAAATCAAAAAATATGAAATTGCACCTTGATTTCACTAACTATAACATCTCTGTGGGCATGAGTGCTGAAGACATGGAAGGGTGAGATATATATATATATATATTCTTTCTTGATCAAATGCAACAACTTTAGAACAAATGATTTCACATATGTTTTCTTGTATCTTCCATTAAAATATGCAGAATATTCAGAAACTTCCCTGTATTACACTCAACATTCTGGCTACAAATCCCAACAAACCCATCTCCCATACAGTGAATCTATGCACTTTCCCTATCATATTTATACTTGCAAGTAAATTTCATGTCCTGAAATTTAGCCAAAATCTCTGAAACTGCTTTTGTAGGTTCGAACAAGTCCAACATAAGATCAACAATCACCCCCAAAGCAAATGTACAATATTAGGTGACTTAATAATACCTACATCCCTATCTCAGCCAAAATTTTCCCTTCCTAGGTCAGCATGCCTAACATAGGCCTCTATAATAATGCGGTTGTATTTTGGCATTTCTTTAGGAAACATCCCAATGAAACATAGTATGGAATCTTATGCAACTTTCACACAAATACAAACTTGATCTCCCTTCTTATTACAACTTCAAAGACCTTTATCAGAATTCTAAAAGCATATATCAAACCCTCAGTTTCACAAATGCTTAATTTTGTGTTGAATTTAGGCCAACATCCATATCCTTTGCTTGACACATCCTTCAGTAGGTCTCAAAACCTATACATGATTCAGTCCATCCAAAACCTTCTCACAGGATCACCACAATCAAATTTTGAATCAAACATGAATCATTATCAATTCCATTCTCCTCTACCATAGCTAGAAGTTGACTCTTTATATCAATGATTTCACCACATTTTACCTTTGCAACAGTTAAAATATTTTTACCTAGTTGAGTTATTTTCTATTCATTCTTGGAAACAGATTATTTCATTTCTTCCAAAGAATACTTTGTGGACAACAAATTTAACTTTTGTTTCCGGAAAATCTAGATTTTATATAGAATCCCAATGACTGGCTCTCTAGATCCAACACACTTGACCGCTTTTCAAATATTTCTTTGAAATTTCTTTAGAACTCTTAGTTTCCTCCTTGAGACTCTAAAGAAGAAAATTTTTCTCACTCCAAAGAGAAGCGTTCTCTCCTTGCAATGACTTGAAAGTATTTCCTTGTTCTTCACTATCTTTGAACAATTTAAGTGTTTTTCCTCAACCTGCCTATATTTCTTGGAAAAATTTGCATGTACTGATTCAAATGCCATCCTCTGCCCTTCCTTTTCCTGCCCTAGCTTGATATGTGTCACGTGTAAATCTACAAGTCTCTTACTCAACTCCTCAACCTACTTGTTAAATCTAGCTTTTTTTATAATCAATTTTTCAATTCTCTAATTATGTGTTTCAAGCAAACACCTGGTACTGCCCCCCTCTTCTTGTAGAATTTCATTCTTTTGTATAAGAGAATTTTACGTTACATTGTGATGTTGAAGTAAATTGGAGTTTTGTTGGAAATTTTCGTTCACCTATTAATGAAGGCTATTAATTTCATGGTCCATTGTTACAGTTGTTGTAAGAAAAAATTCCAATCTCTCTTCATGCATGGCAAACTCATCTTTCAGCACCTGCCTTTTTGCATCCAAACTAGTGTAGTATTATATTCACTCACCTAGGCCTTCAAGAATTCCAATTCATTGCTTATATTGATATTATTTATGCCCAGGGATCCCCTTTTACTAACCATTAAATCCAGGTGTGTTTGTAGCTCTGCAATATTTCCTTCCAAAATATTATTTTCCTCATCCCGGAATTGTTGATTATCTCCAATTTTCTTGAGTAATCCTTCACTCACCTGGGCCTTCAAGAGCTCCAATTCATTTCTTAGCTTGTTAATTTTTTTTCCCATGGATCCCATTTCACTAACCATTAACTCCAGGTGTGTTTGTAGCTCTGCAATATTTCCTTCCAAAATATTTTTTTCCTCATCCCATAAATGTTGATTATCTTCAAGTTTCTTGAGTAATCGAGTCTCTCTCTTAGATTCATTCAATTTGTATTCCAATGAATTTAATTGGGAATTCAATGACCCTACACAATTTCTAAGCTTTGTATTTTTCTTGGTCATTAATCCACTTTCAATAGCCATCAAATCGATTTTTTTAAGCATCTTTGCAACAATGCCTTCCAAATTACTCTTTTCATAAACCAACAAACAATGATCCTTTTCAATTTTTCTGACCAAATACTGTATCCTTCCTGTGAATTGATTTATAACTCGGATTAAATATCAATATTTTCTGTTCTAAGTCACTTGAACCAAAAGTGGTAATTTATGGAGGCTTTGGTAACATTTCCCCTGCAACTAGGGTTTGTGTGCTTGGACTTGGTATCTTTGTTGTTGTGTAAAGGTTTGAGCCATGGCTTCAATGACTTGATCTATTACATTTCAAATTTTTTGATCTATCAAGTATTTTATCGCTGCCTATATTCATGATCATTATGATGGTAGATAGTTGAAAATTGTGTGACTATTTACAGTGATTTTCAACAAGGAAAATCTAAGCATGAATCATATCATTTTTACCATTTATGAAAAAAATATGGCAACGAAAGAAATGAACCCTGCGATGTTAGTCTTTTACAGGTACTTTGAAATTTTTTTATAGTTCTTAGATTTGTTCTTACTAGTTACAACACTATTCAAATGGTAGTTCTATTAATTGCCATTGAAATCCTTTTTTTTTATTTGTATTTATCATTAAGGTTGTGGAAGAAATAAAATATTCCATTCTCTTTTTGTATCTTAGAAAAGACCTTAGCATTTTCTAAATAAGGTGAGAGGCTTCATTTGTTGGTTTCTTTGCTTCTTTTCTATAGCAGGCTGCTACTGCCTCATGCTACTTAATTCTTGTGAAGCTTATGTCGAGGTTGATGAAAAACTCATTTAAATATTCTATATCTATTTTCCAAATACATAAAATTTGGCATTGTAATGACAACTCAATGGTGCCACGTCCTCTGGCTCGAGGGGTTCTACAAGAAAATACTCCAATGAATCAAAATAGATGAACTGCACAACAATATAAGAATTTTTATTCTATAGAGAGACCAATAAAATCTAAATAATGATTGCAGAATTTCATTACTGTAAAAGAGATGATCACAATAATTAAAAGGGTAGGTATAAAACCTGGAAAAGTGGATGAAACTTTCTGTTAGACTCCTATACCAATAGGTGTCATTTTTCATGATTGTCTTGATTGAACTATAGAATATGTTCAAACCTTTTTTGAGCAAAGGTGTTCCATATCCTTGAGAAACCAAAAAAATCAAAACATTTAAAAAATGTAAAGAGGGTATACCCTAAAAGAAAAATCAAAGGGTAAGAAAAATAAAGTGGTCAAAAAAAACAAAGTGAAAGAAATGAACCCCAAATAAAAATAGACCAAGGAAAGTGTGCAAATCCAAATGCCACTACTATTTCATTTTTGTAAATAAGCAATCAGGTGCAACGGTCAAACTTTTGCCACAATTTATGAAGAGTCAAACTGTTTAAACTTGACTCATTCATTTTTCAATTTCATGTTGTAGAATAGAGAATAAATATCTGATCAAACAGTTTAATCTTGGCAGATAAGTAGATAGGTAGAGTTAATAAAAGGTGGTCAACAGTTTAATCTGAGCCCTTGGATGTAATAAGGGTAGAATTAGATAGATTTGCCTTGTAAAAGAAAAGAAGATTGATAAGGGTTTGCAAGTCCAAATGCACCCTAATAAAGAAGAAAAATGGTATTGTCAAGTAGATAGGGTAGGTAGATGGTTTGCAAAGTTTTATATGATGAATGATGGTGCTAAATATGTTTTATCTTTTACCTTCATCACAAGTACTGAAGCAAGAAATGCACTGGAAAATTCAAAGAAAGCAAAGTCAAAATCATTAACTTCCCACTTCACTTTTTCCCTAAAAAGTTTTACTAATTTCCCCAAAGTGCAAAGGTATTTGAAGATTAAAGGGGCTCAAGGCATTTCCTTGACTTTTGGTGGGACCGGACCCTTGGCCTAATGATCAAAAAGACCTAAGTACTTGAGATTATTTGTTATTGCAATCATTCACTTTTAACCTTTTCCTAAGTAAAATCCTATTTTACTTAGGAAAATTATGAAAAGTTCCACAACAATACCTCAAAATTACTTACTATTCTATGTTGAAGTGTTGAAATTGAGATGATGTGATTTACTTCAGAAATCTTCACTTTCTTAGTTATAGTTAAATATTTTGAGTTTACCTTGTCCTTTATCATATTAACTTCTGATCTATTTACTAAATCCCTAATAAAAAGATCCTATCCTATAGTACTTAACTCCTTTTACATAAATATCCAAAAACCCATCTTATTATAAGAAGTTTAACCAAAGTATTTATTTCCCAATTTTTCATTAAAAACCCACATTATGTGCCCTTTGGTTAAAATATATCATTATATAATAGTCCCGCCCCTTATGATAATTGAATTGATTTAATTTCATTATCATATAATAAAAATATGAAAAAACATTAAACATATAATTCGTATGTTTAAAACAAAAACAAAAATAAACCAAAGTTTAATTAAAACTAAACTTTGGAAATCCCACGCGCAAAATTTCTTACCCCAACCATTCACTGTACCAAGGAGTTAATTAACCCTCCAGGTTAATTAATAACCAAACTCCCAACCAATCAAATCCCGCCCGGAGTGATTAATTAACGATAAATATGTCGGGCCTGTGCCTTTAAACTTCCCGCCACCTTCTCGTCTTGTCAACCGTCGGATCATCCGCCTAGAGATCAATGCTCCACAGCGATTCTGCTAGCCATCTCCCATTTGAAGATTAATGCGCGGGGGCACGGTGGGTTTGGAATAGTACTCTGACCACGTGTCACTCACCCAATGGAATCGTTGCCCTCACGTTTAAAACTGCCATTGCCCATAAGCGGTACGGAAATTACCGCTTACTTCTCGACCCCTGCCACATGTCATCCCGTACCTCAATGACATCATTCCTCGATAAAATAAAAATCCCTTTTTGACTTTGTAAATAAAACAAATTTTGTGTTTTTTCTGTCATTTTCATTGCTGAAAGCGACTGCTCCTCCCACTGCGAAATTCAAATTTCCACTGAAAATTACTGTTCTATCCAATTTCGTTCGAGAATTCCGCCGAACCAGTGTTCGAGCATCTTCTTGCCACCACTTGATACCTGTTAAATCCCAGTTTGCCTCTGAAAATAGGTATTTATTCTATTGCGCTCCGAACTTTAAAAGAAACTTTGTGTTCCTTGTTTTTCCGCTGGATCAGTGTTAAAATCTTATTGCTAAGATCATTCCCTGATTTTTAAATTGAGAATTGTTTCCCCAAACCTGCAACTGTGCCAATTTCCCTCATTAAAACTGAAAACGTGCCTAGTCTGTGAAGAAAACCCAGAAACTTCCATTTTGAATACACAAGAACCAAAATGGAAGCTCCGGCAGCCCTGAATGTAACCCCATTGAATGCCCCCCACAGAGAGTTAGAATATTTGCCCTTAGTGGATAAAGACTTCCAAATTAAAGACTTAGTGTTTGATGAAAGCCCCCTTCGAAGTTATTGTCGCTGTAAAGATGATTATTCGAAGGGATTGGATGTCATTTGGTTGTGGGAATCCAATTTCCCGAGATATCTCATCCCCTCAGTCCTTATTTTCCCAGAAATTATCCACTACTGCCATTCTAACTATGATCCAACTCAAAGAGGAGTAATGTCCCCTGACCAGAGTGTTCTTTTCCCCATTACTCCCCAAGCTATCAATGCAATGCTACATTTTGAACTTGATCAAGAGCTAACACCTTTGTCTATGGAAGAACTGATTGAAAAGTCTAATCAATTGTCCCCAGAAAAATTGAAGTGCATTTGCCAGAATTTTATGTTGCCTGAACATCAACCTAGGGGCCCTCCTCCCTATGGTTTTTCTTATTTCACTAAGTTAGGAAGGCTCATCCTAAATATGATATCTTTTGTCTTGGGTTTCAATACAAGTGAATATGTTGATGAAATAACCCTGGTTTTGCTGTCTATCTTTACTCCTGGGCAACCTCCTGCAGTAAAATATGACTTTGCATCTTTCATAGCCAATAAAATCCACGACCAGTTCATGAGGCTAGATAATGAGAAAGTATTTAAATATTCCTCAGTTATTTATCATCTCATCATCTATTACCAATCAGAGAAATTCCCTTTTCCTGTTCAAAAACTTGATGCCAAGGGAAACCCTAGATCGGTTATATTTTGGTCTCCCATAATTCACTCTTCTTACGATTCTCCCTATTCTTATGCTGAGTTCATCGATCTTTTTGTATACCCTGCAACTACCTTGTTGACAGGAATTCCCCCTCCAAGGCTCAGTAATGAGATTAAGAATACTTTTCAACTTTCAAGGACATATAAAGTTGGAGATTGGTACTTATATCAAAACCATTCAGTCATTAGAATCTATGGATGTGAATTGCATCCATTCAAGTTGCCAAAATATGTGCCCATGAGACTTTTTGCCTTGGAATATTTCAGGAAAATGAATAATTCTGATATGATTCATTTTTGTAGTGTGAAAAAGAAAGCCCAACTCAGGATCAAAAGTCAATTAGGTCCCTTCATATGCAACTCTAGGGATGCTGAGCGAGAAGCAGAAGATATACTACAAAACCATTGCAAGTTCCAAAGAAGTTTTCCTTGGGTTCCTTATGATCCATTTGGTTTTATTTGTGATAAAAGAATGAAGAAAAAATCATCCCCATACTTTCACAATAGGATTCCTGAAATAGAACAATATGCTAATCAAAATGAATGGGTGGAAAAAACACTAGTTGAGGAAGAAAGTGAAGAAGACAAAATGAATAAAATTATGAAAGACCTTGAGAAAAACTTTGACTTAGAATCTTTTTCACAAGTGCAGGTACCTCACATTGGCACTTCTTCAGCAGGAAATCTACAACAAGGATTACAGGAAGGCAGTCTATCTATTGCAGCAGAATCAAAAGGCAAAGGAAGAGAACCTGAGGTTCAGGTCATTGAAACTTTCATTATGTCGGAAAAGCCTCAAACCTCCAGAGCACCAGATCAATCACAAGTTTCTCCCACTCAAGTAAATCATCCTGAAGTTTCAGAATTGCAAACTCCATCCAATATGGAAATAGGCAAGAAAAGGCAGGTTCCAGATACTACTCCTCCCAAAGAATCCTCAGAGCTACATCAAACTAAAAAGCAGAAACTCAATCCACCTCCGGAAGTGGAAATAATAGATGAGATGTTTGATGATGAAAGAGAAGATAGTCAACTAACTGGTTCTGTTAGTATGACACACACAGATCAGAAAGGAAAAGCTTTGCAAAAGAAGTTGAGTACTGAAGTATCTTCTTTTAAGCCACCAAAAACAGATACAGGTGATATAAAAAGAACTTTCATTAATATAAAGGCAAAGAATGATCCATTGAGAATAAAGGTATATGATCAATATCTGAAAATGGCTCCACATAATCAGGAAAGGTTAATGTCAACATTTGACATTTCACAAGGCAAAATGATGATGAGCCACTTCAAGTCCAAGGTGCCAAAACCCATGACAGCAGCTGATTATATTAGGACCAATTTTGAGGTCCTAGAAAAAGACATTCATCCCTTGGACCAGATAGAGCTGCATAAACAAACTGGGGAAATGGTGTATTCCACTCTTACTGATAAGGCCATGGCAGCCCTAAGGCTGCAAGATTCTTTAAATAACACAAGCACCCAATTGCAAATTGAGAAGGCCTCTTCTCAGGCCAAAGATAACAGAATAAAGTCTCTGGAAGACATAATCATCAGCTTGGGTCACAACCCCAAAGATATCAAAAGCATTGAGGCACTAATTAAAAAGAAAGATGATGACATAGCTGCACTGAGAAAGCAGCTGAAATTGCCAGCCTCAAGACACCCCCAGACTCAAGAAGTCTTGAAGGAAAATTCACATGACGAAATAATGGAGTTGCTCTTAAAAATTACTGAGCAACTGAGTGAAACAGAGAAAGAATTGGAAAAGGCATTACAAGAAAAATAGGCTATCATGAAAATATCTACAGCAGATATCACTACAGGTACCACAACAGCAAATCAACAAATAGAGCCAGCACAGGTAAACACTTCCAGTTTAAGTTCTGATGAATTGATAAAACAAATGGAAAGTTTACAACTCAGAGTCACAGAACTTCAAACCACAAAATTGCAGTTAGAAAATTTGGAGCAGAAATATGATACGTCTAAAAAGATTGTTGCTGATAATACCAGGGAAATTAAAAGGCTAGAAAGATTGGTTAAGGCTTTAGAAAAAGATCTTTCATTAGAAAAGTCTTTGAAGGAAATAAATGAAATTCTTTGGGATAATATAATTGAGTTAATGAAAAGTATTTGGCCCTCTATTCAAGCAATTTTTGAAAAAAATGACTTGATTAAAGTAGCTCAGGAAGAAATAAACAGAACAAGAAATGAATTAAGGAACAGACCTGAACAAGCCAATCAACTTATACAGTTTTTGAACACCCGGACTAAGCAACAGCTTGCGGAATTAGGAATTGAGGACAGGACAGGCACTATTTTGGAGATAAAAAGAGTTTTCACCAAAAGAACTTTTATGCAGAATTTGGAAAGGAAGTGCTCAGATATTCTGGAAGAAATTAATACTTTCAAAGAAAAATTTCAGGTTTTATTAGACAATGGGTTACCCAGTCCTATGCTCTCAGAGGACCAGATAATGGACCTGGAAACCTATGTTAAGAAAATAGATATCCATGCTCATAATACAACTGCTCATTCTATCAGTTTGCTAGAGGCAACTTTGCCAACAGGGAGAAATCTCTATGATAGGTTGAAGAATTTATTTCATCTTGAATATAAAATAAAGTATTTGTTCCCTAATCAGCCCACTTTTTACAAACTCATAGAGGCCGATGAAACATTGAGAAAACTTAAAAGAACCATAATAGCAGAAGATCAATGGTGGGATCACTTATTGGAAATTTTATGAAATTTATCTTCAGGTTGAGAATTTTATCTTTTTACTCTCATGTAAAGGATAAAAAATGAGTACAAGTTAAAGAGTATCAGTTAAACAGATTAAAGAGTATCCGTAGAAACAAGGAGTATCAAACAAGCAAAATAATTACTCAAAGGGACAGCATCGAGCCCTATTATAGCACCTGCCTCCAGCACATCCTCAAAAGGAGGAAACAGCACACCAACAATTACTTTTTGTCCTATTTACGAGACCATTTGTCTCCTTTTTATTGTAACTTACTCATTAGTCACCCTAGATTATTGGCTAGGTTAGTGTGAGATTTTTTCAATCATTTGCTGTATAAATAAACCCTCAAAAAGAGTGTTGAGGGTGGATTCTATTACTTTGCTGTGACATTGATGTTTTTGGAATAAAAGCGTTTTGGAGAAATTTATTTGTGGTTTACTAGATGACAATTTGAAGCTCAGGACTTTTTGCAGGATTCATGTGTCAGACTGCAGTTCAATAAGTCTTTCTATCCTATGTCTTAAGTTTTATATCTGTTTATAATATCATTGTGTCCATTTCTGAATAATTTACATAAAGGATTGAATCAAAATTTACTTAATTGTACTCTGATTTCAGATGTGATTATTCTTAATGTTTTCCTCTAAATTGGTTATAAGCACGAATTCTTAAATGCTCTTGCTTTGCTAATTTAAACATTCTTGATTAGTATAATAAAGAATTCTTCATTGCTCTTTGTTTGTAATCATTTCATTTCTTTCTTTTTGAACATGGTGAAAGATTCTTAACTGCCTTTCATCCCTTCAAACCCATTCCATCCACTTTAAATTTTAAGGATTGTTCTCTGTTTGGCTATCTTGCCCTGCAAAACCATCTTGTGTATAGAATAGAAATCCAGTAAAGCCATCCTTTCGACTCCATAGCCCAATGGCCTGAAAATATTCAACCTTGCCCTTAGTTGGCGAATTCCACCATTTTTAAACAAACTCTTGGATTTATAACTAGCCAAAAACTTTCTAAGAACAAAGATAAATTATAAAGAGAGAGCCCTCTCTGGATGCAGATTGGCTAGATTCTGCATCTGAAGGTTGGTTTGTGGTTACCTCGGGTATACTTTCATTTTCCACAACTTCAAGGAAAACTTGAGTGATAACATAGTGGCGACCATACTGGGGAACTGAATCATTTTTATTTGTTAATATTGTTCACTTATAAGCTATAGACAGAGTCTGAAGATCAGCCAGGTAGCCTTTGAAATTGCTTTTGCTCTGCAATTGCAAAAGTAAATAAATGTTGCTTTAGTCTATCTCTGATTTAGCTTATATACTGAACCTTAGTTTCAAAATGTTTAATCAGACTCTCCAGTTCAATAAATCTTTGAGAAAATTTTAATCATAAATCATTATTTCTTGAAGAATTTATAGAAGTTGTATTGTTTTTCAATTAAAACCAAAAATCCAAAAACACATAGTCTAGGAAAACTGGCTTCAGAAAGGATTCGACATACTAGGTCAAATCCTGACCCTAATCCACCAACGATATTTGGAAATCCAAATCTGATTTCTAGGATTCTTAGAAGACAAGGAAGTCAAGAAAGTTCTGAAAGAGGAAGTCAAGAGAGTTCTGGAAGTTCCGAACCGCTTTCTAGATCCGCATCTTGTCCCGTGAAAATTATATATGTTGATGAAATTCCTTTTGATGAACGATTTGAAACATCCTTATTTGTGAATTTTTCTGAAACCGAATTATCCAAATTAGTTCCAGATCCATTATTTTTTGAAGATTTTCAATTCAGATTTGTTTCATATCACCTTGACAGACAATTACAAAACTCTATTCTATCTGAACAAACCTTTGAAGAAAGTTCAAACATCTCTGTAATTACCAAAGCTTCCCCAAGTTCAGTTACTTTTTCTCAAGCTTTTCAAACACCTGTCACCTCTTCTACTCCTCCATCGCCTCCTACCAGACCATCAACTCCTGTTATCCCACTATATCTTCCAATGGCCAATCGATATGCCCCTCTAAGGTTGCCTAATAACCCTGTTGCTTTGCCTCAGGATTATCAGAGTAAGATTGCTCCTTTTGACGGTTCAGGTACTTACACAGCTCAACAACACACCAAAAGAATGACTGATTACTTTGAGTTCTATGAAATTGATGCTGATGATGTTTGCATAAGAATATTTGTCTAGAGTCTCACTGGGGAAGTCAGGACATGGTTTAGAGCTCTTGCTCCAAACAGTATTGCTGATTTACCAGCTTTGTATAGGGCATTTTTGAATAGATGGGAGAAGAAGAAGGATCCTCTTCAGATCCTATCAGAATTTGAAAAATTGAGGAGAAGACCAAATGAAACAGTACAAGATTACATCATTAGATTTAATGAAGCATACAACGCAGTCCCTCAAAACCTTAGACCACCTCCTGACTCAGTATTGGTTAAATTTCCAGATGGCTTTGACTCTGACATAGCATATTCACTCAGGGAAAGAGCCCCTCAAACATTAGAGGAAATGCAAAGCATAGTGGTTAGTGTAGAATCAAACCTCATAGAAAAATGAGCCAGAGCTAGGGCCGAAAGAAGAATTCCTATGAATGAAGAACTTTCATCTTTTGAAAGAAAGCTAGATGCAATCATCAAAGGTATGGAAAGACTAGGAGACAGAGTGGAGACCATTGAAAGAAAGTCTTCCAGCGATAACCAGAATGTTGCAAGAAACCCAAACTTTAGGAGAAATCAGAACCAAAATATTGGAAAAAATGTCCCTGACCAAAACATTAGGCCACCTTTCCAAGGAAATTTCATTGAAGGATCAACTTCTGAAGAACCTACAGAGGATGTGGAAATAAACAATGTAACTGATGACAAAAATGAACCAGAAGTTTTCCTATCTCAAGATGATCAAGAGAATCACATCCTTGAAACATTTCAAACTCATTCAGGAGAGACTTTTGATTTCAAAGAAGGCTATGATACAACAATCTACGAGGTTCATAAGCAGTATAATTTGAGAAGCAGACAGATTGATGTGCCTGAGAATAGCAAACAGAAAACTCTAAAAAAAAATGTCAAAGGTAAAGATAACATACCTCCTGTACAAAACATTCCCCCTGTACAAATTCTGCCTAGGACAACTCCTAATCCTTCAAATACAATAATTGAAGATGTGTCTGACAACCAACCAAACAATAAACAACAATCTAATACTTTTCCTCCTATAGGAAACATAGAATAAATAGTAGAAGTTAGTTCTGAAACACCTTCAAAACAAAATTTCATTCATGAAAAAGAGAAAAACATTGAAGACCCAAAAAATAGAGAAAACCCAACTGTGCAAAACACTAAAACTCAAACAGAAAAACCTTTCAATCTAGAGGCTGAAATAGGAAAACTAAAGATAGCAGTTCCTTTATCAGAATTGGCTAAACATGATATCTATAGAAGTCAAATCAACAAATCCCTAAACATTAACATTACTGGAATGGATGATTCAGTGAATATTCTTGATGATCAACCTAAACTCCTTTTTGGCCCTGGAGTAAATGGAAAACCAGAAAATGGGGGAACTCCTCCATTTTATGTAAGCCTGAACGTTCATGACAAGATACTCCATAATGCAATGCTTGATTCTGGAGCATCTCACAATTTGATGCCAAAAGCTGTGATGGAAAGATTAAATCTAGACATTACCAGACCATACAAAGATTTGTTTTCTTTTGATTCTAGTCAGGTAAAATGTTTAGGTTTGATTAAAGATTTGTGTGTTACTTTGGTACAATACCCTGCTAAGTCTGTTTTGATGGATATAGTAGTGGCTGATATTCCCCCTAAATATGGTATGTTATTGTCTAGATCTTGGGGTGCTAAACTTGGAGGGTCTATTCAACTAGACATGTCGTATGCAACTATTTCAGTATTTGGTCAGCCTAAAAGACTTTACAGAGAGACCTTGATGAAATATTTAGTCAGTAGCCATGAGAAGCCTGAAAACTTCCCTGTTTACTCTATACATTCTGATATGGACTCTTTTATTTTATACAATGCTGAATTGGATCTTCCTACTGAAATAGAAGCTCCAGAATTGGAAACCATAAACAAAACTACTATTAAAATTGAAGAGATTTCTGAAAACAAAGAAACACCAGATGATCAAGAAATACCACAAAAAACTAAACAACTAGCTCCTGTGAAGAAACATTTTAAAACGATTGATGAGGATTATGAACATGAAATTCTGTGGCATTTAGAATTTGATGGCTCAGTAAACAAATTAGGAGCAGGAGTTGGGATTTGGTTACACAATGTTGAAAATAATCATGCTGAGGGTCATGCTTATAGGTTAAATTTCAAATGCACTAACAACATGGCAGAGTACGAAGCTCTTTTGTTGGGGCTTAAACATGTCAAGAAATTAGGAGCTATTAGGGTATCAATCATAGGAGTCTCTGAGCTAATTATTCAACAAATTAAAGGAGAATGTTCGACAAAAGACATGAGATTGAAACAATACAAAGAAACAGTTGTGGAAATTCTCAATACATTTCTGCAAGCTCAACTTGCCAAAATTGCTAGAAAACAAAATCTGCATGCTCACAGTCTTGCAATGTTCGCTAGCACATGTAAGTTACCTTTTGATCCTAATCATCAGTTTTCAGCTGAGATTAGACATAGACCTGCTATACCGGACAATCTTTTGAATTGGCAAGTATTTGTAAATAATAATCAAATCAATAGTTTTTTGACACTTCAAAATGAGTTTTCTAACTGTAATATAGATGAAGACATAACTATTGATGAATTTGATCAAGAAAAAGAACAAAAAATAGATATTTCAAGAGAAAATGCAATTCATATGCTGCACCTAACCACATTCACAGAAAAAGACATGCAGGATTTAAAATACATGGAATCTGATGAGGTCATAGAAGATGAGACAGAAATCATCAATTTAAAAGATAATTATTTGCCCAAAGGATTAACTCCTTTGGAGGATCTTTTTGACTCAAATGATATTCCATTTAGACCTAAAATGGAACCTGTTAAGGCTGATATTGAAGAATGCAACTTAGGAACTCCAGAAAATCCCAAAATGGTTAAACTGTCCAAATCTATGCCAAAATATCAAAAGGTTAAATATGTTGAACTATTAAAAGAATTCCAGGATGTTTTTGCCTGGAGTTATGAAGATCTTAAATCATATGATACATCCATAATTCAACACACTATACCTTTGAAACCAGATTAGAAACCTTTCAAACAGAAACTTAGAAGAATAAATCCTGTTTTATTACCTTCAACTGAAAAGGAAATTAAAAGGATGTTTGAAGCAGGGATTATAGCTCCTATTAGGTTCTCAGAATGGGTTTCTAATCTGGTACCAACAAGAAAGAAGACAGGAGAAATTATACTGTGTGTCGATTTAAGAAATTTGAATAAAGTTTCTTTAAAAGATAACTATCCTCTGCCTAAGATGGATCATATTCTACAAAGGGTAGTAGGATCTTCTAGGATATCTCTACTGGATGGATTTTCAGGGTACAACCAGATTCTGGTTCATCCTTATTATCAAGATAAAACAGCATTCACAACACCATGGGGTACATTTAAATATGTCAAAATGCCATTTGGACTAAAAAATGCAGGAGCTACATTTCAAAGAGCAATGGACATTGCTTTTGCTAAAGAAATACATGATTTTCTGGTAATTTATCTAGATGATTTAACAGTTTTTTCCAAAACAGATCAGCAACATTTAGATAATCTAAGGCAAGTGTTTATAAAGTGCAGAAAGTATGGGATTTCTTTAAACCCTAAAAAGTCATTGTTTGGATTGGAAGAAGGAAAGCTCTTAGGCCATATTATTTCTAAAGATGGAATTAGGATTGATCCAGAAAGTCGAATACAAGAAATTTTGCAGATACCTCATCCCAGAAACATAAAAGAGTTGCAAGCATTCATAGGAAAGATTAATTTCTTGAGAAGATTTATTTCTAGTTTAGCTGAATTACTTAGATTGCTTACTAACATGTTGAGGAAAGATTCAAGCATTGACTGGACTGTAGAAGCCAAGCAATCATTCGAAGAAATCAAAATGGCTTTAACAAGAACACTAGTTCTTACCAGTCCCAAATTTGACAGAGATTTCATTATTTTTTCATTTGCTTCTGAACATACAATTGCTGCTATTTTACTTCAAAAATATGATCAAGGGTGTGAAAAACCAATAGCATTTTTTAGTAAAGCACTTAGAGATGCATCTTTTAAATACAATATCATGGAGAAACAGGCTTTTGCACTGGTAAAAGCAATTAAAGATTTCAGAGTTTATATATTATATTCTCATGTGATAGCTTATGTGCCTAATGCTGTAGTTAAAGACATCTTGACACAAGATGGTATTGAAGGCAAATGAGGTAAGTGGATAGCTACCATATTAGAATATGATATTGAGATTAAACCAACAAAACTCATAAAAGGTCAAGGTTTAGCTCAACTCATGACTGAAACTAATTTCCAAGCCTTAGACATTAGCGAACTGGATAACGAACAGGAGATGGCGACTCCACAGATCAGTCAAACCTTCTTAGATTCACCCTCGTACACTGATATTATTCATGTTTTATTAAACCTGCAAGCTCCTCCAGGGTTGTCCAGAACGAAGCGAAGATTTTTAAAAATGACATCTTTGAAATATTATATTTTAGATGGTACTCTATTTTGGAAAAATCATGAAGGAATCTTATTGAATTGTCTATTAAAAGATGAAGCTGATAAAGTTCTCACTGAATTTCATGCAGGGGATTGTGGTGGGCATATCTACTGGAAATCAACTGCAGACAAAATCTTAAGGGCTAGTTTTTACTGGCCAACTTTATTTTCTGATGTTAAGAAATATGTAACATCTTGTCATAAATGTCAGATATTTGAGGGTAAAAGAAAGTTGTTACCTTTTCCATTAAAACCAATTTCTACAGAAAGACCTTTTCAACAATGGGGGTTAGATTTTATTGGAGAAATCCATCCCCCTTCTTCAGGGCAACACAGATGGATTCTTACTGCCACAGACTACTTCACTAAATGGATTGAAGCTATCCCATGCAGACAGTCCAATGATTCTGTAATTATAGGGTTTTTAGAAACCAATATACTTTCAAGATTTGGCTGTCCAGAGAAGATTATAACAGATAATGCTGCTGCATTTAAGTCAAAGAAATTGATTAGTTTCTGCAATAAATATCATATTACTTTAGGCCATTCAACAGCCTATTACCCCCAGGGTAATGGACTAGCAGAATCTTCCAATAAAAGCCTTATTAATATCATTAAAAAATTATTGGAAGAAAATAAAAAGAATTGGCATAAGAAACTGACCAATGCATTGTGGGCAGACAGAATTATAACTAAGAAATCAATTGGGACTAGTCCATATGAATTAGTTTATGGTATTGAGGCAAGATTCCCATCATCTTTAGGAATTCCTGTTATGAAGTTACTTCAGGAGGCTCAAGTGGAACCAAATGATATTCAGAGAAGAATTAATCAAACAATCCACTTGCAGCAAACCAGAGAAGAAGTTTATCAACGATCTCAAGTCTTGCAAGAAAAGTTAAAGAAAATGTTTGACAGAAGAACTAAAGCAGAAGATTTTCAACTAGGAGACAAAGTCCTAAGGTGGGATTCCAGAAGGGAAGAGAAAGGGAAACATGGGAAATTTGATTTGTTATGGAAAGGGCCTTACATCATTCATGCCTTACAGGGGAACAACACATATTTTTTGAAGAACCTGGACAATTCAGAAGCTGAAGAAGGACCAGTCAATGGTCGAATGTTGAAGCACTATTTTGATCCTATTTACTAGGATGTTTTGATTTTTCTAAACTTGTACATAATATATCCTTTTTTAATGCAGTTTTGATTGGATGGTGACCTCTTGGAGTTGAAGCCTGAACTGAAGGCCCTAAGCTTCAAAAAGTTCCACTATCATATGTACAATAAAGCTACCAGAAGAAGGAAATTACATGTTCAGACTGAAGACATTTTTGAGGCATCTGACCTGCTGTTCTTGACTTTTCACAAGGAAAAGCCATCCCCAAGTGGAGCCAATGTTAGACTACTATACCAATAGGTGTCATTTTTCATGATTGTCTTGATTGAACTATAGAATATGTTCAAACCTTTTTTGAGCAAAGGTGTTCCATATCCTTGAAAAACCAAAAAAATCAAAAAATTTAAAAAATGTAAAGAGGTTATACCCTAAAAGAAAAATCAAAGGGTAAGAAAAATAAAGTGGTCAAAAAAAAAGAAGTGAAAGAAATGAACCCCAAATAAAAATAGACCAAGGAAAGTGTGCAAATCCAAATGCCACTACTATTTCATTTTTTGTAAACAAGTAATTGTGTGCATCTTGTCAAACTTTTGCCACAATTTATGAAGGGTCAAACTGTATAAACTTGACTCATTCATTTTTCAATTTCATAGAGAATAAATATCTAGCCAAACAGTTTAATCTTGGCAGATAAGTAGATAGGTAGAGTTAATAAGAGGTGCTCAACAGTTTAATCTGAGCCCTTGGATGTAATAAGGGTAGAATTAGATAGATTGGCCATGTAAAAAAGGTTGATAAGGGTTTGCAAGTCTAAATGCACCCTAATAAAGAAGAGAAAATGGTAGTGTCATGTAGATAGGGTAGGTAGATGGTGTTGCAAAGTTTTATATGATGAATGATGGTGCTAAATATGTTTGATCTTTTACCTTCATCACAAGTACTGAAGCAAGAAATGCACTGGAAAATTCAAAGAAAGAAAAGTCAAAATCATTAACTTCCCACTTCACTTTTTCCCTAAAAAGTTTTACTAATTTCCCCAAAGTGCAAAGGAATTTGAAGATTAAAGGGGCTCAAGGCATTTCCTTGACTTTTGGAGGGACCGGACCCTTGGCCTAATGATCAAAAAGACCTAAGTACTTGAGATTATTTGTTATTACAATCATTCACTTTTAACCTTTTCCTAAGTAAAATCCTATTTTACTTAGGAAAATTATGAAAAGTTCCACAACAATCCCTCAAAATTACTTACTATTCTATGTTGAAGTGTTGAAATTGAGATGATGTGATTTACTTCAGAAATCTTCACTTTATTAGTTATAGTTAAATATTTTGAGTTTACCTTGTCCTTTATCATATTAACTTCTGATCTATTTACTAAATCCCTAATAAAAAGATCCTATCCTATAGTACTTAACTCCTTTTACATAAATATCCAAAAACCCATCTTATTATAAGAAGTTTAACCAAAGTATTTATTTCCCAATTTTTCATTAAAAACCCACATTATGTGCCCTTTGGTTAAAATATATCATTATATAATAGTCCCGCCCCTTATGATAATTGAATTGATTTAATTTCATTATCATATAATAAAAATATGAAAAAACATTAAACATATAATTCGTATGTTTAAAACAAAAACAAAAATAAACCAAAGTTTAATTAAAACTAAACTTTGGAAATCCCGCGCGCAAAATTTCTTACCCCAACCATTCAATATACCAAGGAGTTAATTAACCCTCCAAGTTAATTAATAACCAAACTCCCAACCAATCAAATCCCGCCCGGAGTGATTAATTAACGATAAATATGTCGGGCCCGTGCCTTTAAACTTCCCGTCACCTTCTCGTCTTGTCAACTATCAGCTCATTCGCCTGCAGATCAATGCTCCACAGTGATTCCACTAGCCATCTCCCATTCGAAGATTAATGCGCGGGGGCACGGTGGGTTTGGAATAGTACTCCGACCACGTGTCACTCGCCCAATGGAATCGTTGCCCTCGTGTTTAAAACCGCCATTACCCATAAGCGGTGCGGAAATTATCGCTTACCGCCCGACCCCTGCCACATGTCATCCCATACCTCAATGACGTCATTCTTCGATAAAATAAAAATCCCTTTTTGACTTTGTAAATAAAACAAATTTTGTGTTTTTTCTGTCATTTTCATTGCTGAAAGCGACTGCGCCTCCCACTGTGAAATTCAAATTTCCACTGAAAATTACTGTTCTATCCAATTTCGTTCGAGAATTCTGCCGGACCAGTGTTCGAGCATCTTCTTGCCACCACTTGATACCTGTTAAATCCCAATTTGCCTCTGAAAACAGATATTTATTCTATTGCGCTCCGAACTTTAAAAGAAACTCTGTGTTCCTTGTTTTTCCGCTGGATGAGTGTTAAAATCTTATTGCTAAGATCATTCCCTGATTTTTAAACTGAGAATTGTTTCCCCAAACCTGCAACTTTGCCAATTTCCCTCATTAAAACTGAAAACGTGCCTGGTCTGTGAAGAAAACCCAGAAACTTCCATTTTGAATACACAAGAACCAAAATGGAAGCTCCGGCAGCCCTGAATGTAACCCCATTGAATGCCCCCCACAGAGAGTTAGAATATTTTCCCTTAGTGGATAAAGACTTCCAAATTAAAGACTTAGTGTTTGATGAAAGCTCCCTTCAAAGTTATTGTCGCTGCAGAGACGATTATTCGAAGGGATTGGATGTCATTGGGTTGTGGGAATCCAATTTCCCGAGATATCTCATCCCCTCAGTCCTTATTTTCCCAGAAATTATCCACTACTGCCATTCTAACTATGATCCATCTCAAAGAGCAGTAATGTCCCCTGACCAGAGTGTTCTTTTCCCCATTACTCCCCAAGCTATCAATGCAATGCTACATTTTGAACCCGATCAAGAGCTAACTCCTTTGTCTATGGAAGAACTAATTAAAAAGTCTAATCAATTGTCCCTAAAATTTAGAAGTGCATTTTCCGAATTTTATGTCGTCTCGAACATCAACCTAGGGCCCTCCCTTATGGTTTTTCTTATTTTACTAAGTTAAAAGCAAGGCTCATCCTAAATATGATATCTTTTGTCTTAGGTTTCAATACAAGTGAATATGTCGATGAAATCACCTCGGTTTTGTCGTCTATCTTTACCTTCAGCAACCTTCTCGCAAAGAAAATATGACTTTGCCTCTTTCATCGCCAATAAAATCCACGACCAAATATGAGGCTAGATAATGAGAAAGTGTTTAAATATTCCTCGCTCATTTATCATCTCATCATCTATTACCAATCGAAATTTTCCTGTTCAAAAGCTTGATGCCAAGGGAAACCCTAGATATGTTATATTTTGGTCTCCCATAATTCACTCTTCTTATAATTCTCCCTATTCTTATGTTGAGTTCATCGATATTTTTGTATATCCTACAACTACTTTGTTGACAGGAATTCCTCCTCCAAGGCTCAGTAATGATATTAAGAAGACTTTGCAGCTTTCAAGGACATATAAAGTTGGAGATTGGTATTTATATCAAAACCACTCAGTCATCAGAATCTATGGATGTGAATTGCATCCATTCAAGTTGCCAAAATATGTGCCCATGAAACTTTTTGCCTTGGTATATTTCAGGCAAATGAATAATTCTGATATGATTCATTTTTGTAGTGTGAAAAAGAAAGCCCAACTCAGGATCAAAAGTCAATTAGGTCCCTTCATATGCAACTCTAGGGATGCTGAGCGAGAAGCAGAAGATATGCTACAAAACCATTGCAAGTTCCAAAGAAGTTTTCGTTGGGTTCCTTATGATCCATTTGGTTTTATCTGTGATAAAATAATGAAGAACAAATCATCCCCATACCTTCACAACAGGATTCCTAAAATAGAACAATATGCTAATCAAGATGAGTGGGTGGAAGAAACACTAGTTGAGGAAGAAAGTGAAGAAGACAAAATGAAAAAAATTATGAAAGATTTTGAGAAGAAGTATGACCTAGAATCTTGTGGTCAAGTGCAAGTACCTCACATTGGCACTTCTTCAACAATAAATCTACAACATGGATTACAGGAAGGCAGTTCATCAATTGCAGCAGTGTCAAAAGGCAAAGGAAAGGAACCTGAAATACAGGTCATTGAAACTTTTATCATGGCAGAGAAACCTCAAACCTCCAGAGCACCAGATCAAACACAAGTTTCTCCCACTCAAGTAAATCATCCAGAAGTTTCAGAATTACAAACTCCATCCAATATGGAAATAGGCAAGAAAAGACAGGTTCCAGATACTACTCCTCCCAAAGAATCCTCAGAGCTACATCAAACTAAAAAGTAGAAACTTAATCCACTCCCGGAAGTGGAAATAATAGATGAGATGTTTGATGATGAAAGAGAAGATAGTCAAATAACTGGTTCTGTTAGTATGACACACACAGATCAGAAAGGAAAAGCTTTGCAAAAGCAGTTGAGTACTGAAGTATCTTCTTTTAAGCCACCAAAAACAGATACAGGTGATATAAAAAGAACTTTCTTTAATATAAAGGAAAAGAATGATCCATTGAGAATGAAAGTATATGATCAATATCTGAAAATGTCTCCACATAATCAGGAAAGGTTAATGTCAGCATTTGACATTCAACAAGGCAAAATGGTGATGAGCCATTTCAAATCGAAGGTGCCCAAACCCATGACAGCAGCTGATTCTATTAGAACAAATTTTCAGGTCCTGGCAAAAGACATTCATCCTTTGGACCAGATAGAGCTGCATAAAAAAACTGGGGAAATGGTGTATTCCACTCTTACTAATAAGGCCATGGCAGCCCTAAAGCTGCAAGATTCTTTAAATAACACAAACACCCAATTGCAAATTGAGAAGGCCTCTTCTCAGGACAAAGATAATAGAATAAAGTCTCTGGAAGACATAATCATTAGCTTGGGTCACAACCCCAAAGATATCAAAAGTATTGAAGCACTAATTAAAAAGAAAGATGATGATATTGCTGCACTGAGAAAGCAGCTGAAATTGCTAGCCTCAAGGCATCCCCAGACTCAAGAAATCTTGAAGAAAAATTCACAGGAAGAAGTGATGGAGTTGCTCTTGAAAATGACTGAGCAACTGAGTGAAACAGAGAAAGAATTGGAACAAGCTTTACAAGAAAAGGAAGCTATC